>BLSH010198088.1:804637-823490 GCA_018402905.1 Glandirana rugosa
TGCAGACTTTCAGCTTTAATTTGAGGGTATTTACATCCAAATCCGGTGAACGGTGTAGGAATTACAACAGTGTGTACATGTGCCTCCCACTTTTTAAGGGACCAAATGTAATGGGACAGATTAACAATCATAAATCAAACTTTCACTTTTTAATACTTGGTTGCAAATCCTTTGCAGTAAATTACAGCCTGAAGTCTGGAATGCATAGACATCTCCAGACACTGGGTTTCATCCCTGGTGATGCTCTGCCAGGCCTCTACTGCAACTGTCTTCAGTTCCTGCTTGTTCTTGGGGCATTTTCCCTTCAGTTTTATCTTCAGCAAGTGAAATGCATGCTCAATCGGATTCAGGTCAGGTGATTGACTTGGCCATTGCATAACATTCCACTTATTTCCCTTAAAAACTCTTTGGTTGCTTTCGCAGTATGCTTCGGGTCATTGTCCATCTGCACTTTGAAGCGCCGTCCAATGAGTTCTGAAGCATTTGGCTGAATGTGAGCAGATAATATTGCCCAAAACACTTCCGAATTCATTCTGCTGCTTTTGTCAGCAGTCACATCATCAATAAATACAAGAGAACCAGTTCCATTGGCCCATGCCATGGCACTACCACCACCATGCTTCACTGATGAGGTGGTATGCTTTGGATCATGAGCAGTTCCTTTCCTTCTCCTTACTCTTCTCTTCCCATCACTCTGGTACAAGTTGATCTTGGCCTCATCTGTCCATAGGATGTTGTTCCAGAACTGTGAAGGCTTTTTTAGATGTTGTTTGGCAAACTCTAATTTGGCCTTCCTATTTTTGTGGCTCACCAATGGTTTACATCTTGTGGTGAACCCTCTGTATTCACTGAAATCTTCTCTTGATTGTTGACTTTGACACACATACACCTATCTCCTGGAGAGTGTTCTTGATCTGGCCAACTGTTGTGAAGGGTGTTTTCTTCACCAGGGAAAGAATTCTTTGGTCATCCACCACAGTTGTTTTCTGTGGTCTTCCGGGTATTTTGGTGTTGCTGAGCTCACTGGTGCGTTCTTTCTTTTTAAGGATGTTCCAAACTGTTGATTTGGCCACACCTAATGTTTTTGCTATCTCTCTGATGGGTTTGTTTTGTTTTTTTCAGCCTAATGATGGCTTGATTCACTGATAGTGACAGCTCTTTGGATCTCATATTGAGAGTTGACAGCAACATATTTATGAGGGAATAACACACACCTGGCCATGGAACAGCTGAGCAGCCAATTGTCCCATTACTTTTGGTCCCTTAAAAAGTGGGAGGCACATATACAAACTGTTGCAACTCCTACACCGTTCACCTGATTTGGATTTAAATACCCTAAAATTAAAGCTGAAAGTCTGCAGTTAAACCACATCTTGTTTGTTTCATTTCAAATCCATTGTGGTGGTGTATAGAGCCAAAAAGATTAGAACTGTCGATGTCCCAATATTTATGGACCTGACTGTACAGTTGTGCTCATAAGTTTACATACCCTGGCAGAATTTATGATTTCTTAGCCATTTTTCAGAGAATATGAATGGTAACAAAAACTTTTCTTTCACTCATGGTTAGTGTTTGGTTGAAGCCATTTATTATCAAATCAACTGTGTTTACTCTTTTTAAATCATAATGACAACAGAAACTACCCAAAAGACCCTGATCAAAAGTTTACACATCCCAATTTTTAATACCGTGTGTTGCCCCCTTTGACATCAACCACAGCTTGAAGTCTTTTGCGGTATTTGTGAATGAGGCTCTTTATCTTTTCAGATGGTAAAGGTGCCCATTCCTCTTGGCAAAAAGCCTCCAATTCCTGGAAATTCTTGGGCTGCCTTGCATGAAATGCATGTTTGAGATCTCCCCAGAGTGGTTCAATGATATTGAGGTCAGGAGAATGAGATGGCCACTCCAGGACCTTCACTTTATTCTGCTGTAGCCAATGACAGGTCGTCTTGGCCTTGTGTTTTGGATCATTGTCATGTTGGAATGTCCAAGTACGTCCCATGCACAGCTTTCTGGCTGATGAATGCAAATGTTCCTCCAATATTTTTTGATAACATACTGCATTCATCTTGCCATCAATTTTGACCCAATTCCCAGTGCCTTTGTAGCTCACACATCCCCAAAACATCAGCGATCCACCTCCGTGTTTCGCAGGCCTTGTTGTCTCCTCTCCAAATGTAGAGATTATGATTGTGGCCAAAAAGCTCAATTTTGGTCTCATCACTCCAAATGACTTTGTGCCAGAAGATTTGAGGCTTGTCTCTGTGCTGTTTGGCGTATTGTAAGTGGGATACTTTGTGGCATTTGCGTAGTAATGGCTTTCTTCTGGCGACTCAACCATGCAGCCCATCTTTCTTCAAGTGCCTCCTTATTGTGCAGTTTGAAATAGCCACGCCACATGTTTTCAGAGAGTCCTGCAGTTATTTGTGGGTTTTTCTTTGCATCCTGAACAATTTTCCTGGCAGTTGTGGCGGAAATTTTAGTTGGTCTACCTGACCGTGGTTTGGTTTCAACAGAACCCCTCATTTTCCATTTCTTGATTAGAGTTTGAACACTGCTGATTGGCATTCTGTCACGTACCTGGAGGATGAGTCTGACTTCTGCAGGGGTAACCTCTCTTGCGGCCCTGGTTCGAGAACCCCTAATAGAGCAAACAGGGAGTTCAGGAGTGCAGAGGGGCACGAGGGTTGGACAGGAACACTTGGTGGTGCGTGTAGGTCCACTGGGACTCGTGCAAGACAGAAGAGTGGTCGTACAGTCCGGGTCGGCAACAGGCAGGCTAGGAAGGACAAAAGGAGCAGGCAGACGGATGGTCGGGTACAGGCAGAGTTCGTTAACAATCGGATAGTCGTAGGCAAGCCAAAGGTCGGTTCAGGTGGAGTTCAGACAAGGTCGGGCAAGCCGGGTCACAGGAACAGGAGACAGAAACGGATAACAGGCACAAGTTGCTCAGGAAGGACGGGTACACGCTATAGAACGAACAGCACTTGCTACAGGAAGCAGGAAGTTTAAATAGAGCTGCTTCTCCATGAGTTAGAGGAGAGAACAATCAAGTGCTATTAACCCTCAACACAGTCTTTTAACACATTCTCAATTACTTGGATATCTTTTTATATCCCTTTCCTGTTTTATACAGTTCAACTACCTTTTCCCGCAGATCCTTTGTTAAATTCTTTTGCTTTCCCCATAACTCAGAATCCAGAAACATCAGTGCAGCACTGGATGAAAGATGCAAGGGTCTGTCAGGAGTCCAGAAACTCATTGACCTCTTATACACACACACCAATTACAAGCAAACAGATCACAGATTAGGATGGTTACCTTTAATAGCCATTCAACCCCCTTTGTGTCAACTGGTGTGAATGTGATCAGGCCAAAATCACCAGGGTATGTAAACTTTTGATCAGGGTCATTTGGGTAGATAGTTTTGTCATTATTAATTAAAAAGAGTAAACACAATTGATTAATAAATGGCTTCAGCCAAACGCTAACCCCAAGTGAAAGAAATGTTTTTGTGTTATCATTGATATTCTCTGAAAAATAGCCAAGAAATTATAAATTATGCCAGGGTATGTAAACAAACTTATGAGCACAACTATATACCAAATTAAGAAGGGTAAAAAAGAACATTTTGTATACCATCATTTTAGAAGAGTCCACAATAGGGAGGTAAAGGATTTAAAATTTTGGGGGTTGGAGAAATATAAGAATTGCAGAGGCAGTAATTTAGTAAGGACTATTAGCCAGAGAGAATCATGGTGGGTCTATGAACTAGGGGCTATGGCCCTAGGGGTTTAAACAAAGAATTCGATCTGATTTTTAGTTATGGTGAGTCTGGTTTAATGCATATTTGATGGTCCACACCATGTGAATCATAAATGTGGCATCTTAAGGTAGCTCTTGGACTTTTTATGGTTGGGGTATATACCCATTGTATGGTAAATTTTATGGCAAATACATTTTATTGGCAAAAAGATTTCTAGGAATGCATGTAATATGGATGGATGACGTCAAGAAAATGGCAGCTGGTATGCTGTAATACTATCCACTGCAGGATGTTGGCGGCTCCATGATCAATATCAATACTGATGAGACCGGTATCCATCCATAAGTACATTGGACATGTTATAAACATTGGGTAATGTTGGTGTGAAGTGGGATTGAGAATCCTCAGGGTCATGGCCACTGTAGTCCCGATGTATGAACCACGGGAAAATGGCCACCGTAGTGCTGCATATTGGTCTACAGTAAGATGGAGATGTGTTCATAAATAGGAGAAAGTATTATTGGTAATGGATACTTTATAGGTGTGGGAAAGCCAAGGATGTAAGGCGATCCCCACTTATATAGTACCAAGGTTTCATCACAGGAAGAGGCTCTGTTATTGTTAGCAGTGGAATCAGGAGTCTTCAAGAAAATGGCCGCCGATGGTTTGCTGTATGGACCACGTCAAAATGGCGATGACCTATATAAATATGATTATGCTCATCGGCTTGCCAGATCTCCCAGTAGAAGTCACGTGAGGTGACGAAACGGGTAGGAGGGGCTGGCAAAGTCGATGCACTAGGACGAGGATTTTATACAGAGTCACAAAGAGGAGTGCTGGAGTCCAACCCTGCCTGAAGGAGCTGCAGATCCCTGGGACAGGTGACGGCTCTGCGCATACTCTTTATGCACACAGGAGTTTTTATGATGTTTTATTGACTGATGGTTTGAAATAAAGATTTGGTTAAACGGGATTAAGCGATGTTTGGTGTTATTGTTGTCCCTGCATGTAACCTCTGGAATCCTGTGGAGTTGTAGTGAAGCCTCCATGTGAAGGAGGATAGTTTACTGATGAGATCTATGGTACACCAGGGCTGGAGGAGTTTCATTATCAGTTACCAATATAACAAAGGCGTTTATTATACGCCCTGAAGGTGAATGCACATCTGGTGGCGAGCACAGGGTGCTGTGTGTTCACACTGAAAGTTTGATCATAGTAATGAATGGTATGTGGCATTAGCCAGGATTCCCATTAGAGGAAGATTTAATAGAAAGTCACTGCACTGAGCATGAGAAAGATTGGAAGAATGGATGTGCATCTATGAGGATGATTTTTGGATTATATAATGCACTTGAGCACTTTTTATGTTTTTTCACCTTATGAACTACATTGATGTATTTTTGTATATTTTTTATGAACTTTAATGAACTCTGCACATGGATTTTTGCATATTTATGATTGCTACATTTGCACAGGGTTTATTGCATTTTTAATTAGATTCAAGCGCTACACTGTCATATATATATATATATATATATATATATATATATATATATATATATATATATTTTTTATATATGTATATATAGCCTTATCTGTATTATCACCACATTCAGGGATGTGAAGAGTGTCAGCAGCTTTTGTCACTATAGGGTCATAGCAGCTCACAAGGCCCTGTTTCTGTTTACTGCCACCCACATGCGCAGTGTCTAAATACAAGCTTGTCAACAGTGCTGGCTCTACAACTTCTGTCTTTCCATCTGGTGGATTCTGCCCCCTTCCGTGAATTTGCAGAATGTGCTGTACCACAATGGCAAGTTCTCAGCCACTATTTCTTTTCACGTAAGGCCATTCCAGCTCAGTACCATCACGTGGAAGGCAATGTTGTGGCATTGCTGGGCAAGGCAGTCAGCCGTAAGGTCCACGTTACTGCTGACAAGTTGTCCAGCAAGCATGGTCAGGGACGATATATATATATTGTTCACCACACACTGGGTAACTCTGCTTGCAACTCAGAAGGATGCAGGACATGGCTCAGTGCTGCAGCTTGTTGTGCCACCACGTCTTCATACAGCTAGTGGTGATGATGCAAGATTTGTCAGCTATACCCCCTCCTCCTCCATGCCCTCCTCTGCTGAATTGTCCTATGAACCACAAGTACCCCCCTAAGCATTCAAAGGGCTATTCAATGAGTCAGGCTAAAGGGTGCCATGCAGTGCTTCTGCTGGTGTATCTAGGGGACAGGAAAGAAACTGGAGCAGAGATTCTTGCAGCTTTGCAGGGGCAGGCACAGAGGTGGTTCATGTCACGCCAGCTGGAATGGTGGTGTGCGATAATGGCACAAACCTCTTGTCCACACATAGACAGGGAAAGTTGACACATGTACCATGCCTGGCACATGTCCGCAATTTGGTGGTGCAGCGTTTCTTAAATAGGTACCCAGAGTTGGAAGATCTAAAGCAGGCCAGAAGAGTCTTTATCCATTTCAGGCTGTTATACACAGCCAGTGCTCGGGAATTTCACCTGCCTGTAAACCGACTGATTTGTGACATACCCACCAGGTGGAACTCGAGCTAGGCAATGCTGCAGAGGCTGCACATGCAGAAGTGGACCATCAACGTGTACCTGTGTGAGTATGGCACGACAGGCTCAGGCCGGCTCAGCTTTTTTTCCTCATGCCAATGGCTGCTCATAAAGGATGCATGCACTGTACTGTCACCATTTGCGGAGGCCACAAAGGATGCATGCATCAGTGACACAGTCCCTGCTGTGTTCCTGCTGTGGCAGACTCTGCATGGCATTATGAACAGGGTACTCGAGGAAGAGCAGCAGGAGGAAGAGGAGGACTTCCTTTGCTCTCAAAGCCCACTTTATGCAGACACCATTGTTCCTACGCCACAGAACACACTATAGGCGAAAGGGAGGAGTAAGAGGAGGATTCAGGCAGTTTTGGAGGCATTGAAGCAGAGGAAGACATACATCAATCAGTAAGAGATGGTTTTCTATCCCCAGAACCCTTGGGAATAGTAGGTGGCTGGGAGGAGGCAGTTCCAGATACTGTAATATTCAGTGATCCCGAGGAGTCTGCTTCTCATGCCTCCGCACATTTGCAGTGCATGGGCTCCCTCATGCTTAAAAGACAGCGAAAGGACCCAAGAATACATGGCATAAAGGAGAAGGATCACTATTGGTTGACAACCCTCCTTGACTACTGTTACAAGGGAAAAGTCTCAGAACTCATCCTGTCCCCACAGAGAGTGCAGAAGATGAAATCTCTTGAGGACACCTTAAAGAGGAGTTTATCTAGCACTCTTCCTGACTCTGGTAGGTTACAGTGTCATGGAAAATGTTGTTTTGAGGCTTCTGTTGGTCAAGAGCGGAGTGGTGGAGAAGGCGGCCACCTAACTAATGCATTTCACTATTTTTTTTAGCCCTCGTCGTCTAGGGCTGTCAGCTTCCACATCACATCGGCAGCATCTGCATCACATGGTGGACGATTATCTAGGGGAGAAAACAGAGATGGAGAGCTTTCCAGTAGACAATCCACTGGCTTATTGGATCATGAGAATAGACCACTGCCCATAACTTTCCCAGTATGCAATTGAGCAGCTGGGCTGCCCTGCATCCAGCATGGTTTCCGAACAAGCATTCAGTGTTGCTGGAGGTTTTGTTACTGATAACATAACGCATCTGTCCACAGACTCCATGGACCTTCTGACATTTATCAAAAGGAATCAGTCCTGGATTACCAGCAGCTATGAAGCCCCTGATGCCGATGTGCCGATTAACTAATTCACCCCCAGGAAGGATTTACCCACTTCCCGACCAGGCCATTTTTTGTGATACGGCACCACGCCGCTTCAACTGACAATTGCGTGGCCGTGCGACGCTGTACCAAAAAGAAATTGACATCCATTTTCCCCACAAATATAGCTTTCTTTTGGTGGTATTTGATTACCTATGCGGTTTTTATTTTTTACGCTATAAACAAAAAAAGTGACAATTTTGAAAAAAAAAATATTTTTTACATTTTGCTATAGTAAATATCCAAAAAAAAAGCCAAAAAACTAAATTTTAGTATTTAATTTTTAGTTTAGGCCAATATGTATTCTTCTACATAATTTTGGTAAAAAAAAAATCGCAATAAGCATATATTGATTGGTTTGTGCAAAAATTATAGCATCTACAAACTATGGGATAGATTTAGGGCATTTTTTTTATTTTACTAGTAATGTCGGCGATCAGCGTTTTTTTAGCGGGACTGCAACCTTGAGGTGGACAGATCGGACACTTTTTTGGGACCACTGACATTTATACAGCGATCAGTGCTATAAAAATACACTGATTACTGTATAAATGTCGCTGGCAGCGAAGGGTTTAACACCAGGGGCGATCAAAGGGTTACATGTGTTCCTGGGAGGGGTTTCTAACTGTGGGGGGGGGGGGGGGTGTTGACTGGGAGTAAAGCGAGAACGCTGTTCCTGATTACTAGGAACAGCAGATCTCTCTCTACTTCCCTTACAGAATGGGGATCGGTCTGTTTACATTGACAGATCCCCATTCTGCCTCTCTCTCCCATGATCATGGGTGGCCAGTGGACATCACGGCCGCCGGTCACGCGCATCAGCTCCCCCGCCGTGCAGCAGGCGCGTGCGTACCTGCTATAGCTATTTAAAGGGCCACCGTACAGCTACGGCGATTCGTATGACAACGGCTGGTCGACAAGTGGTTAAAGTGGATGTAAACCCAATTCATGCAATTTGAGCTGGACACATAGATCTGCAGTGTTTTCTTGTCTCTCTTCAAAGCATTATGTCCCATATTTGTCTCCTGTTCAGTTCCTCTGTTATCAGCCTGACAAGTTCTCCGTCACATATGATAAAAGCAGCCAGAGTTGTGTTGGGGAGGTTGCTATAAATAGATTACCAGAGCTCTGAACTATACAACGAACAAAGCTGAGAGTCTCTACCGATGAGGAGAGGGGGTGTGAGCCTTTCCTGCAATCAGCTGTCTTGGCTGTATGCCCAGGCTTCACTGCAATGATAACCAGGAAAAGAAAATATTCTAACAGGATCAGCACTTTCTAAAGGATATATACAGCTGAAGACAGAAGATATACATGTAAAACTTATTTAGGGAGATTTGTTTTGTCTCTGTGTATCATCTGATGCTGTTCACTTCACTGGGTATATGTGAGGGTTTACATCCACTTGGTTTTTTGGGATGTGGAATCTCTGCAGGACTTCTAGGCTGCCTAGAATTGTAGGTGTTGATTTCATCTGGAAGAATTTTTTGGTGTAGGTTTCATGGGCATAATTAACCCCCAAATACCAATTTTTACACACCTGTTTGACAGGTTCACATCATTTCAGTTTTTGACAGCAAGGCCAATTCTTGCTTTCATCAAGAGTACCTCTATAGGGTTACGGTGTGAAGGCACCACCGACACCCAAGGGCCAATTTTTCCGCACCTGTTTAACAGGTGCATACCATTTCAATTTTTGACAGCATGGCCAATTCTTGCTTTCATTAACCAATTCCCTACAGCTGTATGCAGAATGACAGCCGGGAAGTGGTTGAGTTATCCTGACTGGGCGTCATATGATGTCCAGCAGGATAACATGCCGGCACGTGCCCGCGGGTCATCGCAAGGCGGCGATCGGTGGTGTGTCAGTCTGACACACCGCATCTCCAATCTAGGTAATGGGCTTCTGTCAGAAGCTCATTACCATGTGATCAGCCGTGATGAATCACCACTGATCACAGTGTAAACAGGAAAAGCCGTATATCGGCTTTTCCTTTAGTCGTGTCTGCAGAGGCAAGTAGTGGAAAGCCAATCGGGGCTCTCCTGACAGGGGGGGTCTGTGCCTATTGTTGATCAGCGCAACACCCCACTCAGATCGCCACCCAGGGACCACCAGGGATGCCATCCTAGACCACAAGGTAAGGGACACACAATGCCCAACAGGGATGGTACTGTGCCCATCTGTGATGCTTGCCAGTGCCATCCTTATAGCTGCTGCGATACCAGTGCCGCCTATCAGTGCTCATCAATGCCACATATCAGTGCCCATCAGTGCCACCTATCAGTGCCCATCAGTACAACCTACAGTGCCCATCAGTGCAATCTATGAGTGCCCATCAGTACCGCCTCTTATCAGTGCCCATCAGTGCTACTCATCAGTACCGCCTATCAGTGCCCATCAGTGCTGCATATAAGTGCCACCTCATCTGTGCCAATCAATACTGCCTCATCAGTGCCCATCAGTGCAGCCTCATCAGTGCCCATCAGTGAAGGAGAATATGTAATTATTCATAAAGTTGTGTGACAAAAAAAGAAAAAATTATTTATTTTTTTTTTCAAAATTTTCTGTCTTTTTATTTGTAGCGCAAATGATAAAAACCCCAGTGGTGATCAAGTACCACCAAAAGAAAGCTCTATTTGTGGGGAAAAAAATTATAAAAATTTAGTTTTGGTACAGCCTTGCATGACTGCGCAATTGTCATTCAAAATCCAACAGCGCTGAAAGCTGAAAATTGGTCTGGTAGGGAAGTGTTCTAAGTGCATGGTATTGAAGTGGTTAAGGGTATCTCTATAGGGTTACAGTGTAAAGGCACCACAGCCACCAAAAGATCAATTTTTCGGGCAACTGTTTAACAGGGGCACATACATTGCAATTTTTGACAGCAAGGCCAATTCTTGCTTTCATCAAGCGTACCTCTATAGGGTTACGGTGTGAAGGCGCCACCGACACCCAAAGCCCAATTTTCCACACCTGTTACGTCTATCCTAAGTCTGTGGAAGAGACACAAGAATTTATCCAAAAAAGCTCTAATCATTTTCCCACTGCACTACATTGTGGCCTCATCATACAGACTGGCTCCCCAAGCCATTTCTTAGAAAATAAAGTAAACTTGCAGGGAAAATGTCATTTTTTTTGGCTTTATAAATGCAATTATCACTGCAGCAGCTTCTATTCACAGTACAGATGTGCCACTTTACAGGTAGACTAAAGGGACCCTCCAGGCACTATATTGAAAGGATTTTTTTATTTTTATGCTTTCACATCAAGCATGAATAAATCACTACTCATTTAAAAATGACGTTTTTTTTATAAACATTTTTTTCATTGATACATGTCCCCTAGGGCACTACACACAGACCTCCATAACCATTGTATGTCCAATTACTTGCATATAAGCCTTCAAAATGAGCACATTTCATTTTTCCCAGTTCAAGTCCCATAGACTTCAATGGGGTACCTTATTTGGTTCCGAACTTTTGCGATGTTCGAAAGTTCTGGTGCGCACCAAACAGGGGTCGTTCGGCCCATCCCTACTGGAGAACTACCAATAAGAGGTAGAGTCAGTAAATTACTTTTGTCCTGCTAGAGCAGGGATAAGCAATTAGTGGACCTCCAGCTGTTGCAAATCTACAAGTCCCATTATGCCTCTGCCTCTGGGTGTCATGCTTGTGGCTGTCAGAGTCTTGCTATGCCTCATGGGACTTGTAGTTCTGCAACATCTGGAGGTCCGCTAATTGCATAACCCTGTGCTAGAGGGTGCTTACCCTCATCAGTGCAAGTAAATGGCAGTAAAACCAGGTCTTTTTAAACACATCCAATCTATTGTTTTGAGCCTGTGTCATGCCCTCAATTCTGTTAAGCTCTTCCACTTTAGTTCGCCATAATTGAATCGAGGGAGGTGATTCCACTCCCCAGCACACTGAGATAAAAGCTTTGGCCACAATCAAGAGTTGACGTAGAATTTATTTCCTATAAACTTTGGTGGGAATCAGATTGTTATGAAGGAGGAAAAAAAGAGGGTTCCATGGAACATTATAGTCAGTGAAACACTATGAAATGTTGCATACTCCCCGTCAGAAGGATGTGAGTGTGGAGGCAATGTGCCCTTTGTCTGTCCACACCTTCGCCAACAGTCTGATACCATGTATCAGGGCGGGAGTTCTCTACCAGCGGGAAAGTGTTTTAAAATAGTTTTCTTGTACACTAGTACTTTTTGAGGTTTTCAAGGAGTGGAGATATACAGGGTGGGCCATTTATATGGATACACCTTAATAAAATGGGAATGGTTGGTGATATTAACTTCCTGTTTGTGGCACATTAGTATATGTGATTGGGGAAACTTTTCAAGATGCGTGGTGACCATGGCGGCCATTTTGAAGTCGGCCATTTTGAATCCAACTTTTGTTTTTTCAATAGGAAGAGGGTCATGTGACACATCAAACTTATTGGGAATTTCACAAGAAAAACAATGGTGTGCTTGGTTTTAACGTAACTTTATTCTTTCATGAGTTATTTACAAGTTTCTCTTTGTTTACAGCCATTGACATGTCGCCGAGGTTAACACGTGCGGAGCGGATAGAAATTGTGTTGATGTCTGGTGAACGCAGTAACTGGGTCATTGCAGCAGATTTCAATGCAAGACAGCCTACGAGACCACCCATCTCCCATACTACAGTTAGCAAACTGCTTGCTAAGTTTCGTGAAATTGGTTCAGTGTTGGATATGCAAAATGTGGACGCATGAAATCTGTCACTAATGAAGAAACATCAGTGGCTGTCCTAGCTTCATTCAGCAAGAGCCCACAGCGTAGCACTCGCTGTATGTCACTGGAGAGTGGCATTAGTCGCACATCCCTTCGGCGGATATTAGCTACTCACAAATGGCACCCTTACAAACTCCAGCTACTGCAGCATCTCAACGAGGATGACCCAGATCGGCGCACTGAATTTGCAGAATGGGCAAAACAAAAATTGGAACAGGACCCTCAGTTTACGCAGAAGATTTTGTTCAGTGATGAGGCAAACTTTTATGTGAATGGTGAAGTTAACAAACAAAACCACCGCTATTGGTCTGACACTAACACATTGGATAGATCCCTCCAAGACTGTTGGAACCAAAAAAATTGATGGTATGGTGTGGTATATGGGGTACAAAGATAGTGGGGCCATTCTTCATCAATGGAAACCTCAAGGCCACTGGATATGCGAAATTCCTACATGACGATGTGTTTCCCTCTTTATGCACTGAAGCTGGCACGTTCCCTGAGTTTTTCCAGCAAGATGGTGCACCACCACATTATGGGTGTCAGGTCCGAGCATTCCTAGATGAACAGTTTCCTGGAAAGTGGATTGGTTGTCGTGGGCCAGTTGAATGGCCCCCAAGGTCTCCCGATCTGACCCCCTTAGACTTTTATCTTTGGGGTCATCTGAAGGCAATTGTCTATGCTGTGAAGATACGAGATGTGCAGCACTTGAAACTACAGATACTGGAAGCCTGTGTAGTTACGTTAAAACCAAGCGCACCATTGTTTTTCTTGTGAAATTCCCAATAAGTTTGATGTGTCACATGACCCTCTTCCTATTGAAAAAACAAAAGTTGGATTCAAAATGGCCGCCATGGTCACCACCCATCTTGAAAAGTTTCCCCCCTCACATATACTAATGTGCCACAAACAGGAAGTTAATATCACCAACCATTCCCATTTTATTAAGGTGCATCCATATAAATGACCCACCCTGTATTTTTTGCTGATGTTTGGTCATGGATATCTCTTGTTCCCAGGCGGATATGAATGAGGGTCAGTCCACCTGTTTGGGGGAGATCAGTAGGATATATAAAAGCGACAAAGAATGTCTCAATGGCTCAGTGCGAGCACACAGGCTCGCAAAGTATGTCAATAGACAGTTACATTTTCCAGTTGAAGGGAGAGAGGTGGAAAAGTGTCAAAGCTCTAATGTGTTTCAGAGAGGCAATCAATACGGTCCCACGAAGGCACATAAAGGATGCGACTCATGGCCACTCTGAGCTACCACAAAAGTGAGAGGCGTTATAGAGGTTAACAGACAGTAAATTCTGGAAAGAGGGATTCACCAGCCCAGTGGTAACATCCAGGTTTCTTATTATGGGAAGCATCGGAGAACGGTCAGGAGCTAAATTAAATTGATTGCTTTACATCAATAAGTTATTGTTGGAGCTATAGATGGGTTAGTCTTCAGCTAGTGTGGTAAGGAGTTTTGGTGCCAAGGAAAGCTTTTTAGGGGGATCCCTGCAATATTGATTTCTAAAATGGTTCTCTTTGGGGCAGTTGCTGTTTGCTTGTACCATTGGTTATTTGGTGAGGGGGCTGGGGGGTGACTTCACTGCCATTGTACTATTTGCTAGATGTCCAGTGCGCCCCTGTGCCTTTAAACATTTCAGCCCTGGAAGGATTTACCCCCTTAACCACTTCAATACTGGGCACTTAAACCCCCTTCCTTTCCAGACCAATTTTCAGCTTTCAGCGCTGTTGCAGTTTGAATGACAATTGCGCGGTCATGCGACACTGTACTCATATGAAATTTTTATCATTTTTTTCACACAAATAGAGCTTTCTTTTGGTGGTATTTAATCACCCCTGGGTTTTTTATATTTTGCACTATAAATTAAAAAAGACTGAAAATTTTCAAAAACAATGCATTTTTCTTCGTTTCTGTTATAAAATTTTGCAAATAAGTAATTTCTCTTCATAAATTTTGACCAAAAATGATACTGCTACATTTCTTTGGTAAAAATAACTCAAATCGGAGTTTATTTGGTGTTGGCGGACAGACAGATGTTTTGGGGACTGTGACAGATGTGACTGGGACAGACAGATGTTTTGTGTATGGTGACAGATGTGACGGGGGACAGACAGATGTTTTGTGTATCGTGACAGATGTGACGGGGACAGACAGATGTTTTGGGGACTGTGACAGATGTGACTGGGACAGACAGATGTTTTGGGGACTGTGACAGATGTGACGGGGACATACAGATGTTTTGGGGACTGTGACAGATGTGACGGGGATATACAGATGTTTTGGAGACTGTGACAGATGTTTTGTGTATGGTGACAGATGTGATGGGGGACATACAGATGTTTTGGGGACTGTGACAGATGTGATGGGGGACATACAGATGTTTTGGGGGTTGTTTTATGGGGACACTGATGTGTATGGGGACAGGGGTATCAGTGGTGCTTGGTGCACTGTGTGGGGGGCGATCTGTGAGAGCTCTTTGCATGAAATTATCATCATGCAGAGAGCTGTCAGATAGCTGCAGATTCCCCCCCCCCCCCGCACTGAGCTCTCACTGAGCTCAGTGGGGGGAGAACTGTCACAGAGACGTTCGTCCCTATTTACAATGTGACGGCTGTGATTGGACACAGCCGTCACATGATCGGGAGGGCCAATCACTGCACCCATATCCCGATCTCTGCTCAGCTGGATCCTGTGATCATAATGATCACAGGATCCAGCCGCAGCGTGCCGCGTTGCGAGCTCCCGTTCTGCAGGACGTAAATACACGTCCTGTCAGAACGGGGAAGCTCCCACCCAGCCGTATATATACAGTAGCTGGGTGGGAGGTGGTTAAAGTGGTTGTCAACTTGTGACAACCACTTTAACCTACAGGTAAGCCTATGATAAGGCTTACTTTTAGGTGCCCTGCATATCTCCTAAACCTGTACGGTTCAGGAGATATGCAGTGTTGAAGCTGTGCCGACATCATGTCGGCACATGCGCAGTGAAGGAACAGCCTCCGTACCTTTCCTCCACTGCGACCGTGCCGTGACTGGCGGCTCCCGCGCGCACACGCGGGAGTGACGTCACGTGACTCTGGCCAGTGACAGCACCGGAGTCGTGGCCCCGGAAGGAAGAGGGGCATTAGATGGATGCAGCCTGGAGCGGGGACATCGCTGGACGCCACAGGCTTCGTTTGCAGGTAAGTGGCACATAATGGGCTACTATGCAATGCATAGTAGACCATTATGTTTCTACTTTACAGGGGAACATAGAGGAAGTAAACCCCATCAAGGTTTACTTGCTCTTTAAAGACCAGAGCACTTTTTACAATTTGGCACTGCGCTGCTTTAACTGGTAATTGAACAATAGGTTTCCCCAAAGGGCGGGACTTTAAAGGAACAAGGACATAAAAATTGTTAACATATAAAAAGTTTTTTTATTGGTATCAAAAATTATTCATAAAAGTGTAGATTTTGAGCATCGTATATAATAAAACAAGCTGTATATTTCAACACCAAAAGTATACCACCTGACCAAAAATGGTCTAGTAACAGTAAGAATACAATTATGTATACATCTGCAAAAATCAACTGTTTCGGAGTGGCTTTTACTCCATCAGGGATATTCGTTTTGTACAGTGTAGACCGTCTAAAGAGATATAAGAATATATTATGAAGTATATCAAAACATGAAAAGGCTGATTCATTAGCAAGAAGTGGTATGGGCAATTGTACTCACGGCGTTAACAGCAAGGATTAAGATCATTCAGCCCTCAGAGAATGAAAGAGAAGATAAAATGTTGTCAGGATCGCCAAAGTAAAGCCAGAGCTAAGAAAGCAGCAGCAAAGACCAGCCCAAAAGGGGTCAAGGGTATGCACACTGAGACCAAATGGCGTACCCTGTTGGAGGTGAGGATAAGGGGTATATATAAGTGAAAGTAATGCTGGTGGTTTGGGATGAGAAAACTCATCCCATAATCACAGAAATAATTATAAGTCTGCTGTATACAATGATGAGTACCTGTAAAAGGAAGCATTGCAATTTATAGCCAACGGATCAGCTGGTGCGTGAGCGATAAAAAGTTCAGCGCCTGCACACATTGTGGGGTGATATAGTACCTTGACAGTAAGTTGTCACTGGGGATTTGACTCTCCAGACGAGCACTTCTTCAAATCTCAGATGGTAGTGCAGTGCCTTCCGTATGCTTCTTGGACCAAGGGGCTATACATAAACCCCGGTCTGCAACAGAGAACACAAACAGTACATGAGGGTCATGATAGTAGGTATGTAGTTCACCGAATGCATACATCCCCGTATAAATAGCTTGATGCATCAGACAGATCCCCCCCATCCATCCACCAGGGGTGGGGTCAGCAGCCCCACGTGTAGGAGCGTTGTTCACTACACACACCATACAGTGGTCTCCCGCGTGTGTGGCGCACTGCGCCGCCCCCACCCAGGGGTAGGAGGCACCCTGGGCATAACGGCGTCCTGCGCCACATGCCCACCAGCACGCAAGCGTGGGAAGCGTGGTTGCCATGGCGTCTGGATAACAATCCAGACGGTGTAACTGGGGGACGGAGTCTGCCCAGCAAAGGGAAAAGCACACGCCCCCATGAGGAGACAAGGGGATGCTGCATCTCCAAGGCACCTGTGGAAGAATCTGATAGCTGTCCAACTTAACTTAAAGTTAACTTTAACTGGTATTTGTGCGGTCATGCAATGCTGTACCCAAACTAAATTTGCATCCTGTTTTCCCCACATATAGAGCTTTCTTTTGATAGTATTTGATCACCTCTGTGTTTTTTATATTTTGTGATATAAATGAAAAAAGAATGAAAATTTTGAAAAAAAATATTTTAAACTTTTTGTTATTAAAAAAATACAAACTCAATTTTAGTCATACATTTTTGCCAAAATGCATTCAGCCACATGTCTTGTGTAAAAAAAAGTCGATAAGCGTATATCTACCAGTTTGCGCAAAAGTTGTGGCGTCTACAAACTAGGGTATATTTTCTGCAATTTACGCAGCTTTTATTTTATGACTGCCTATCTCATTTCCTGAGGTGCTATAATGGAAGGGCAGTACAACCCCCCCCCCCCCCAAATGATCCCATTTTGGAAAGTAGACACCCCAAGGAAATTGCTGAGAGGCACGTTGAGCCCATTGAATATTTTATCTTTTTTGTCACAAGTGATTGAAAAATGACAAAATTTGTCACTGAAATGATATATTGCTCACACATGCCATGGTGTGTGAAATTACAACCAAAATACATTCTGCTACTTCTCCTGCGTATGAGGATACCACATGTGAGACTCTTTGGAAGCCTAGTTGCATACAGGACCCCAAAAAACCAATCACCACCTTTAGGATTTTTAAGGGCATACATTTTTGATTTCACTTTTCACTACCTATCAGTTTCGGAGGCCATGATCGCACAAACCCCCCCAAATGACCCCATTTTGGAAAGAAGGCACCCAAGCTATTTTCTGAGAGGCATGTTCAGTCCATGGAATATTGTATATTTTGCCACAAGTTTCGGGAAAATTACAAAATGTTTTTTTTTTTTTCACAAAGTTGTCACTAAATTATATATTGCTCAAACATGCCATGGGTAGATGTGAAATTACAACCCAAAATACATTCTGCTGCTTCTCCTGAGTATGGGGTACCACATATGTGAGACTTTTTGGCGGTCTAGCCGCATACAGGACCCCGTAAACCAATCACCGCCATCTTAGAAAGTAGACACTCCAAGCTATTTGCTGAGAGGCATGTTGAGTATTTTGCAGATCTCGCTTTTTGTCACAAAGTTTTAAAAATAGAAAAATGCCTCTTAGCAAATACCGTGGTGTATCTACTTTCCAAAATGGGGTCATTTGTGGGGTTTTGTGCCACCTTGACATTTCAGGGCCTCCAAAACTGTGATAGGTAGAGAGGAAGTGAAATCACCATTTTACACCCTTAGAAATCCTGAAGGCGGTGATTCGTTTTCGGGGTCCTGTACACGGCTAGGTTCCCAAAAAGTCCCACATATGTGGTATCCCATACTCAAGAGAAGCAGCAGAATGTATTTTGGGGTGCAATTCCACATACACCCATGTCATGTTCGAGCAATATACAATTTAGTGCCAACTTTGTGAAAAAAAAAAAAGTCACTTTTCCCAAAACTTGTGAGAAAAAAAGGGATTTTATTAAAACTTACCGTAAAATCCTTTTCTCCGAGTTCACTGACAGACGCAGCTCTTCATGACTTTGTGGGGTTTTATGTTCGTCCTACCAGGAACGACGAAGAGAACTCATACCCTATGGTGTATACACCCTGAAAAACCCTTGGATCGGCACATGTCCTGGGGCTTTTGCTTAGTGGCGGAAGTCCTAAAGATTCCCACATTTTACCACTAAAGTGAAGGAGAGATGGATAGTGTCAAAACCTCCGGGACTTTACAGTTCCACCGTGTTTTGGGGTGTTTACTGGGGTAAAACCTTTCATCTATGTGGTGCCATAAACGATTCT
>BLSH010198088.1:829127-840727 GCA_018402905.1 Glandirana rugosa
AATTTTTTTTTTTTATGGGCTGTGATGGATATAAATAGTATCCCCTATAAAGTTAAGGGACACTATTGCTACGTTTACTAATTTTTTTACTTTCCCCGTCACATTTCTATTTTATTTTTCGTTTTACTTATGTAAATTTTATTTTTTACGTGGGGACGGGGGGGCACGTGCACGCGTTTCCACTTACGTTCGTAGTCAGAACACAGCATACATTCGTCGTTAACGTGGTACGTACACTCCATAGTGGCGTTTGCGGTCTAGCTCCGGTCATTAAGAATATTATCTGGAGGAGACATTTAGATTTCATTGGACGCATTTTTTATTTTAAATTTATTCATTTTGCTTTTTATTTTATCTTTACACTGTCCCTTTCATTTTTTTAATCATTTGTATCGTTATCACAGGGAATTGAAATATCCCCTATGATAAATATAGGTAGTGTCGGGTATTTTTTTTTTTTTAACTTGTGGTCTAGCTCCCTCCTCAGCCCTTAACCACTTCAGCCCCGGAAGGATTTCCAGCTTTAGGACCGGAGCCCTTTTTGCGATTCGGCGCTGCGTCGCTTTAACTGACAATTGCGCGGTCGTGCGACGTTGTACCCAAACGAAATTTGCGTCCTTTTTTTCCCACAAACAGAGCTTTCTTTTGGTGGTATTTGATCACCGCTGCGTCATTTCTGATCGCCGCTATAAACAAAAGAAGAGCGACAATTTTGCAAAAAAACCCAAATTTCTTACTTTTTCCTAAAATACAAATCCAAAAAAAAAATATAAAAAAACATTTTTTTTCACCGTTTTTGGCCGATTTATATTCTTCCTCATATTTGCGATAAAAAAAATCGCAATCGGCGTTTATTGATTGGTTTGCGCAAAAGTGGTCGCGTTTACGGATGATGAGAATTCATTTTTGGGGTTTTTTATTTTTTACTAAAAATGGCGGCGATCTGCGATTTTTTGCGATACTGCGATATTGCAGCGGAACGTTTTGACACTTTTTTGGGACCATTGGCATTTATACAGCGATCAGTGCTATAAAAATGCACTGATTACTGTGTAAATGCCATTGGCAGTGAAGGGGTTAACCTGCAGGGGGCGCGCTAAGGGTTAACTATGTTCCCTGGGCGTGTTCTAACTGTATGGGGGACTGCCTATCTGGGGAAGGGAAGTTATCACAGCCTTCACATAAAGGAAGGATGTGATCACAGCCCTTCCCCCTCACACAGAGCGGAGGTCCGTGTTTACATACACGGACCTCCGCTCATTCGCTCCGGGGGGGGCATCGCGGGTGGCCGACGGCAATCGAAGCCGCCGCACCGGCTCCCTGGCCCCCCCTGGACACAGTGAGCGCGCGGGCGCGCCTCCGGCGGCGCGCGCTCACTATACACATACCCGCAGCCGCCGTCGTATGACGGCGATTTGCGGGAACGAGCCACTTTGCCGCAGTCAGATGCCGATCGGCGGTCGGCAAGTGGTTAAAGCATCTGACCACACCAAGATCGATGTGATAAGATGCTTTCCCAATGGCGCTGTTTATATCTGGCGAAACCAAAGTTATGAAATGCTCGTAGCTTCCGGGTTCTTCGGCCATAGTGATGATGGGAGCCATTCTAGTCTTCAATCAGCTCTATGGTCAGCTAGCAGAACCTAGCTGCATTCTTGTGTTCCCCGGTGGGACAGGAGAGCCTGAGAGAACCATGGAAGACGACAGGGGGTTCTCTGCCACTGCTTGTAAAAGCAATCTAGCAGCTAATGAGCTGCTAGGATTGCTTTTACATGAAAGCCGACTACCGGCTGAAAAGAACGATACCAAGATGATACTATACCTGCAGGCATCATTCCGGTATATCCACTCAAAGACCAGCAACATACTAGTACGTCGCTGGTCCTTGTTGGGCATAAGTTGTAATGTTCTTTTTTTTCCATGCAGCCTGTGGGTTAAATGAAAAAAAAGGAACCAATCGGTGGGTATGTCCACCATTAGAAAACTGCCCTGCATCCACCCACTTCTAATGATGGACATAGCGCAGTTTTAAAAATATATGCCGGAGCATAGGGGCAACCGCCCCTATGTCCACCCCCTGCCCCTATGTTCCGGCATATATGCTTTTTTTTTTAACTGTGGTGGTGAAATCACCTCCTACAGCTCTAGAGTTGCTGATATACATATCGTGGGAGAAAACGCTGTTGCTGTCAAGATAAATAAATCAGTGCTGCAGCTGAATGGCGTACCTGAAAAGCAAAAAAAGATTAATAAAAGACAGTAAACAGTAACCTATAAAAAAATTGCATATCTGCAAAGAAAACATTATAAAACACAGTAACAATAAAACATCACAGGTAACCAATACCGTATAAAAAAAAATTACATACCTGCAAAGAAAACATGATAAAAAACAACAGAGAGAGAGAACAATAGAGAATAGAGAGAAAACAATAGAAAACAAGAAACCGACAACTGCTTTTGGCTTTTTTATTCTATTATTTTTTGTTTTTATAACTTTTTTTTTTTGTACTCTTTTTTTTGTAACAGTAACAGTAAAGGTTCCAGGTTCGGGTCTCTCAAAATGCAGTGGCATCTTTGGAGACCATATAAAAGTGTGCCCTATACCTGTGTAGTGCTGTACCCTACGCTAAAACTCATCTAGTGTGTGGCAGCATTGGAAACTGTCACCGATGCAAAGACCAGGCTGGTCAGGACAGGAGGGACAATAATAATGGGTGTCACGCCTGTATCCGTGTCATCTGCCGACACAACATCTTCTTTAGGGTGCTCGTTGGGTAGGGGTACCAGGGATGGCATGCGAAAAATGCATTTGGATTGGGAAGATGGGGTGCAACACCATCTGGAAACAGAAGGGGTGTGACGATCTCTTCCTGGAATTTAAGGAAGGATCCAGTTCGTCCTGACGCTTTGTATAGCACATAAGTGTTCAGCAGAGCCAATTGGGATAAATATAGACACTTTTTTGTACCAGCATCTGGCCTTACAGGCAATAAAGTACGGCGCCAATAACTCGTCGTTGAGGTTCACCCCTCCCACATTAAGGTTATAGTCGTGGACACAGAGGGGCTTCTCCAAAACACCAGTTGCCGTAGGAATTTGGACTATCGTATCTGCGTGAAGTGAGGACAGAACGAAAACATTCCGGTTGTCCCTCCACTTCACCGCAAGCAAATTATTACATCTAAATTCTACAAGCCATTGGTGAAAGCCCCGGGGATTAGATCGCACGGTGCCACATGCAACAATTCCACAATCAAAAAGGTGACTAAAAAGTGGATTGTCCACATACAAATGGTACCCCTTTCCAAATAAGGGTGACACCAAGTTCCAAACAATCTTGTCAGCACTCTCTATATAGTTCAGGCAGTTGGGGGGCTCCACGTGACTGTCTTTTGCCTCATAAACCATATAACTATATGCATAGCTTGTGGCCCTGTCACAGAGCTTCCACATCTTGACCCCGTATCTGGCATGCTTGCTGTGGAGAAACTGTTTGAAAGCAAAAGGGACAAAAATGTAATCAGGGACTCGTCTACACAGACAACTTGATCGGGAATAAAGGCTGCAAACTGTTGGTTGAAGTGGTTTACAAGGGGCTGAATTTTGTGAAGCCGATCCAATTCAGGGTCACCCCGTGGACAACAGAGTTCATTGTCATAAAAATGCAGGAACCGCAAGATCTGCTCGTATTGCGTCCTGGCCACAGAAGCAAAGAACACGGGCATATGATGAATTGGGTCAGTGGACCAATATGTCCGCAACTCCGATTTTTAAACTATACCCATGAGGGGGGATAGGCCCAGAAAGGTTAAATTCTGGAACCGTAATAGGTTTCCAGTCTCTGGTAAGGGTCAAATGGGAATTAGCGGCGATGAATTGACCAGCATACAAATTGCTTTGGTCCACAATAGATCTATAGGGCTCTATCATGAAAAATAGTGAATTAAAATCAAGTGAAGTAAAATCAACTGTTTCCACTTGCATTCTGAGTTGGCCAGTGAATGGGGGAAGTATGGGCACTGCATCAGTGGTGGGCTGCCAATTAGGGCCTGCAAGCGCGTCAGGAAGGGCACTATGGGCTCTGCGGGCCTGTGTTTGTCTTCGTCTTGGTGGCTGTGGGACATTACTTGTGCTAGCCACTGCACCAGTTTGAACTGCACTTATGGGACTCGCCACGTCGCCAAGTGTTACTGCAGTGCTGGTTGCATGTACATGGGGGTCACATGGGTTTGCTTTTAACCATGTCAGTACCAGTCTGTACAAGCCCCCTTATTACCAGGCTGTACCCACCCTTTCATTACCAGGCTGTACCCACCTCTTATTACCAGGTTGTACCCACCCCCTTATTACCAGGCTGTACCCACCTCTTATTACCAGGCTGTACCCACTCCTTCATTACCAGGCTGTACCCCCCCTTATTACCAGGCTGTACCCGCCCCCTTATTACCAGGCTGTACACGCCCTTATTACCAGGCTGTACCCGCCCCTTCATTACCAGGCTGTACCCTCCCCGTTATTACCAGGCTGTACCTGCACCTTCATTACCAGGCTGTACTAGGCCGCTGGTGCTTGCCAGTTTACCAGAAGGATGAGCGGCGCTAGTACTGGCTCTCTGCTCCATAAGAAAGCCCTGCGATTCTTGCAGGTCAACAGCTGCAGAATGGGATCTTGCACGCCTGACCTTAGCAGGGATCACAACTACGTTCTCAGAGCTATCTGACAGGGTGCTGCTGTCTACAGGTTCGTATGCTGAGCCTGACTCTGACAGTGGAGCTTGCCCATTGCTCTCATCTGACATGCTCAGCAACGTGTAGGACTCTTCACTAGTGTGCGCTGGATTTGAGATGTTGGCCTCTAAATTTATTGGTACACTAGTGCGACTCACGGGCAAAAGAGCGCACCTGGTTGTCAGAGCCTGCTTCAGTCACTACCAAAAATTAACTGTTAGTGTTCACAGGGATCAGGCCTGATTCTGCGAACACTGCAGTTACGTGTGCTGTGTTTTGTAAGTGTCAGCGATCTATTTGATCCTGCACTTGGGAGGGCTGGGCTGGGCGGAGGGGCTAAATGCAGGTGCTAGCAGGTATCTGGGCTGATCCCGCTAACGCTGCTTTTTTAGAACACTAATCTACTGGGGACACCACTATAGATCTGAACAGATCAGATATTGATCTGTTCAGATACTATACTAGTACCTAGTATTAGGGGGGGCACCAATACTTACCTGGGCCTACCACTACCTACCCTAACACTGATTATTGTCACAAGTGACACAAGAACAGTGATCAGTGAAAAATCTGATCACTGCACTAAGTGACACAGTGACAGAGTGAAGGGGTTAACTTGGGGGGCGCGATCAGGGGGGTGGAAAGTGTGCCTGCGTGTATTGTGTCAGTGTGCTGTTGGTTCAACTCACATTTAGAGGTCTCCTCTCTTCGCTCTGGAACCGAAAAAGGCTCCACGAGGGGAGGTGACATCACTATCTCTGCCTGTGTTTACATTACACAGGTAGGACCGTATAGTAATCAAAATAGGATGTAGGTTTATAAGAGATCCAAATAGGATGATCTTACCCACAGAGAACCGGAACATGGAGTACGATATGGTTGAAGCAGTTTAAATGTGGTAACACAATGACCGATGTATCCCACACTTCTCCCCTGATCAGTAACCAGTCAATTAACCAAGGAAGGCAAGGGGATCCTGGTCTGTGGAATAATCACTTCTGTCCCTCTTTTAAGTACAGGAGTAGAGGAAGCGGCTGTATACAAAGCAGCAGTTGTGCCGTTCTCACATAGGAAATCACAGAGGGATCAGCCTACGGTATATCTCCATATGGCGAGCCGGATAGTCCATGCTCTCCCGCTGACCCAGCAGGGCTAGTCAGCTGAGAGAAAGGGGGAGGTGGGCTGCTGTGTCTGGGAAGATGGGATTACTTTCACTATCCACAATCAGGTGTAGTAAATAAGTCCGCTCTCTGCTAACGACCATCTAACCCACAATTCTTCTAGAGCCACGTAATTAAAGATGAACTTCTGGAGGTAAGGGGACTCGGTCTGTAACAGGCAACAGCACACCATCTGAGTGAATAAATAGGCAGCATCCATCCATGTTGATGAGCCTCCAGCTGTGTTACATTGTCCGAGGAATAATCACATAGGATTACAGATAGGCAAGTCCAATTCACAGTGCAGTGTTCCCTAGAAAGTAACTGGAAATAGAAAGGTGGGCACCGATCCCAGCAATCACCAAACGAGCGGTGAAAGGCCCATGATAAGAATGACAGACTACCGATTAGTCTGAAGCTGACATGTTTCGTTCGTTACCAAACTTAATCTGAACTGGGCTGAGGGCTCACCATAGTAGTTAAGTACTTGTTTTTTCAATTAGAATCACAGATGCTAATTAGAGAGACCTACTAGCAGCCAATCCACAGAAAATCACAAAGGTAATTTTATTTAGGTGTAATAAAGTATTTGCAGATAACCCAAGATATTATCGGTTTAGGTGGTTTCACCATTACATGTCCACTTTATATTATACCGAAAATGACATACCCATAAAAAGAGTGGACATAATAAAAGGGACAATAAAAGGGAAGAAAAAATAGGAAAGAGAAAAGGGGGGGGGGGAATTAGATAACCATAGTAGTAGAGAGAACAACAAGTATTACACAGTGGTCACCTCCACTATCTCAAAGTGAAGTCTTGGGGGTAACTACCGGTCAAGAAATACCGATAGATTACGTTCATTGTTCAAACCTAGGGGGTGTAACGTGCGTAGATTGTATATCCACGTTTTTTCTTTTTGTAACAACACTATCAAAATCACCTCTCCTTGTAGGTAACTTGAGTTTGTAAATCCCCTTTGCTTTCAGTCCTTTTGGGTTCCCCCCATGATGGTTGAGAAAATGTAAAGCTACTGGTCGTTCGTCATCTTTTTGTAATATGCTTTGGACATGTTCACTTACCCTAATACACTTACCCTAATACAGAGTCTGTAAGCATATCAGTACGATCAATGTATTGGCACATTGAGCATTTTCCACATGGGAAGCTGCCCTTTAGAGATGGTAGATCAGTAAGTCAGTTAGGGTTTTCAGATCTCCGATATTCAGATTCAGTAAGGCTATCACCTAGATTCTTGCATCTACGTGCAGTCATTAAAGGACGATCTCCCACTATTTCTCTCAAAGTAGGGGATCTCGCCAGGAGATGTCAGTGTTTTTGTAGGGACTCCTTCACCTGTCCCCATTGTGCGCCATAGCGTGTTATAATTCTACTGGTTTGGGAATCATCGTGGATACTAGAAGTTTCATTCTTCTGAAGGAGTTTCTGTCTGGAGGTGTTGGCTGCTCGTTTTTTTGCTTTCCTGAGGCATTTATGGGAATAACCCCTTACTCTAAATCGGCTAAACAGAGCCTTAGCTTCCTGAGAGTAATCCTGATGGTTTGTGCAGTTTCTTTTTATCCTGAAGAACTGTCCCACTGGAATTCCCGCAATTAAGGAACGAGGGTGGTAGCTTTTAGCCTGTGTATTAGCTGCTGTTTTTTTACGATAAGTTTTTGTCACCACCCTATTTTCATTGCGTTTTATTAGGAGGTCCAGAAAGGGCAGCTCATCAGGACTCATTGAATAAGTTAAATGGATATTGCGGTAATTTCCGTTCAGTTCCTCCGTGAACTGAGTCAACTGTTCAGGTGTGCCGTTCCAAACCATCAGTACGTCATCGATGTATGGCCGAGGTACATGAAGGAATCATATACTAAGTCCTTTTCCCAAAGTCCCAAGTGGAGGCAGGCAAAGGAGGGAGCCCATGAGGCACCCACTGAGGTCCCCATGATTTGCTGGTAGAAACTTCCCAGGAATTGGAAACAATTATGTTGTAACATGAATTCCAACATATCAATTATAAATTCATTATGGGCTCCCAACAATGGAAATTCTCCCTCCAGGAAAGATTGTATCCCCCCATTCGTGGGGGATAGATGTGTATAGGGATTCCACATCTATCCCCACCAGTAGGGTTCCCTCAAGTATAGAGAGCTCCTCAAGTTTCCTCAACATGTCACTGGAGTCCTGTACAAAGGATGGAAGTTTGCAGACAAGATCTTTTATGAGAGCATCCACATATCTGCCCACCCGTTCCAGGGAACCCCGAATAGCCAAGACTATGGGACTCTGTGGTGGGTCCTGGACCACCTTGTGGAGCTTCGGCAGAATATAAAAAGTAGGTATATTGAAATCCTCAACTCTAAGAAAAGTATATTCTTTTTTTTTTGTAAGCAGTCCCTCTTTTGCAAATAGCAGTTTTTCATTAAGGTCATTTACTATCCTCGGAAAAGGGTTGGAGTCAAATTTCAGATAGGTCAAGGAATCAGATAGTTGTCTGTTGATTTCCTTCTCATATTGAGCCTCAGTTAACAACACTATATTTCCCCCTTTGTTACTTCGTTTTTATTACTATCCCAGGAGTGTGTTCTAGTTCCCGTAGTGCTTTTCTTTCTTGTGTATTTAGGTTATCAGGGCTCTTCCACTTCCAGTTTATTTTTGCAAGATCTTTCTGTATTTCTTCAAGAAAAAGATGAATCCATTTATGCTTTGGAGAGGGGGGGGGGGCATTCTAGTGGATTTAATTTTAAGTTTGGCTGGGTGGGCAAGTGTGAGGGACATGTCTAATTCCTCCTCGGGGGAGTAATCCATGTTCTCATCCAGAATAGAATTAGTGGACAGGGCTCTGGTGTAATAGCTATCTATATTTCATTTATGAAAATATAGTTTGCAAACCCTTGGGTTGGGATTTTAAAGGCACAAAAACACAAGTATATAAAAAATTATTCTAAAGTTTATTAAGTACAAAATAAGATAAAAATGCACACTTAGTACAATAGTACAAAAAAATCAGAAAACATTTTGCATGTTTTCTGATTTTTTTGTACTATTGTACTAAGTGTGTATTTTTATCTTATTTTGTACTTAATAAACCTTATAATAATTTTTTATATACTTGTGTTTTTGTGCCTTTAAAATCCCAACCCGAGGGTTTGCAAACTATATTTTCATCCAGAATAGAAACTAGAACATTTAGAGCTTCCTGTTCCTCTTGATCATCAAGTTGTGAGGGAATGGGTTGTTTTTTGTGACTATGCCAGTACTTCAGTATGACCTTGCGAAGAAACAAATGTATATCTTTATATACCTCAAATTCATTCATTGCAGCAGCAGGGGAAAAGGATAGTCCCCTACTGAGCAGAAATGTATGATACTCGTTAAGAGGAAAATTTGTAAGATTAACCACCCTCATATCTGATGTATTTGATCCTTCGGCGATAAATTACGTATATTATCTTGTGTATTTATTATTATTTTTTGCGGGATCTGGTTCTTATTTCCTGTTTGTTGGAATCCCAGAAATGCCACAAAAGACTTCAAGCTGTCATTGATGTTAAAGGGGGCAATACACGGTATTAAGAACTGGGGTAAGTAAACTTTTGATGAGGGTCATTTGGGTAGTTTCTGATGTCATGATTTAAAAAGATTAAACACAGTTGATTAATAATAAATGGCTTCAGCCAAACACTAACCATGAGTGAAAGATAAGTTTTAGTTTTATCATTCATATTATCTGAAAAATGGGCAAAATCATAAATTCTGCCAGGGTATGTAAACTTATGCGCACAACTGTATGTGCTCCTAATATAGAGGCTCTTAGATTTTATAGTTAGGCACAGATAATACTGGGGTGCCCTGACGTGGCCTCTGCAGCTTATGCATGTATTTGCAAATGTGTGCAAATAAAACCCGTTTTTACCGTGACGTGTTAGACAAGACAATTCGGTTTGTTGCAGGCTGGCTGGTAAGTTGAGATGGGAATTTTTTTTTGTTGTTGTTTGACATGCCAGATGGTAGCTGGGCATATCTGGGACAGCGATTCCTCCATGTGCTTTGGATCTGGTTCTGGTGAGATATTGGAGTTTAATTCTGGGATTTGTTTTTGGCCTATATAAATTTCCTAATGACGCATGTGATGGTAGAAAAGAAGCTCATGGACATACAGTGAGAGGGAAAAAAAGTATTTGATTCCCCTGCTAATTTTGTACGTTTTCCCACTGACAAAGAAATGATCAGTCTATAATTTTAATAGTAGGTTTATTTTAGCAGTGAGACAGAATAACAACAAAAATATGCAGAAAAACGCATCTCAAAAAAGTTATAAATTGATTTGCATTTTAATGAGTGAAATAAGTATTTGACTCTTCCCAAAAAATGATTTAGTACTTGGTGGCAAAACTCTTGATGACAATAACAGAAGTCAGACATTTCTTGTAGTTGGCCACCCGGTTTGCACACATCTCAGGAAGGCTTTCGTCCCACTCCTCTGCAGTTCCCCTCCAAGTCATTAGAGACAAGGCTGACTTTTGGTAACTCGAACATTCAGCTCCCTCCATATATTTTCTGTGGGATTAAGGTCTGGAGACTGGCTAGGCCACTCCAGAACCTTAATATGCTTCTTCTTCAGCCCCTCCTTGGCTGTGTGTTTTGGGTCATTTTCATGTTGGAAGACCCAGCCATGACCCATTTTCAATGCCCTGGCTGAGGGAAGGAGGTCCTCATCCAAAATTTGACGGTACATGGCCTCCGTCCATCGTCCCTTTGATGCAGTTAAGTTGTCCTGTCCCCTTGGCAGAAAAACACCCTCAAAGCAGAATGTTTCCACCTCCATATTTGACGGTGGGGATTGTGTTCTTGGGGTTACAGACAGCATTCCTCCTCCTCAAAATATACGGTGAGTGGAGTTGATGCCAAAGAACTCGATTTTGGTCTCATCTGACCATAACACTTTCACCCATTTCTCCTCTGAATCATTCAGATATTCAATAGCAGACTTCAGACGGGCCTGTACATGTGCTTTCTTGAGCAGGGGGACCTTACGGGTGCTGCAGGATTTCAGTCCTTCATAGCATAGTGTGATACCAATTGTTTTCTTGGTGACTATGGTCCCAGCTGCCTTGAGATCATTGACAAGATTATACTGTGTAGTCCTGGGCCGATTCCCTCACTGTTCTCATGATCATTGCAACTACCCAAGGTGAGATCTTGCATGGAGCCCAAGACTGTGAGATTAACAGTTATTTTGTGTTTCTTCCATTTGCAAATAATCACACAAACTGTTGCCACCTTCTCACCAAGCTTCTTGGCGATGGTCTTGTAGTCCATTCCAGCCTTGTGTAGGTCGACAATCTTTTCCCTGACATCCTTGGACAGCTCTTTGGTCTTTTCTGGTAGCGGTTCTTCGAACCACTCTTCCACCGTTGTCAAACACACTAATAAACGTTTACCTTCTTTGTGTTTTATTGACAATTAGAGTGTCAGAACCCGAGGTACGTTCTAGAGTGGAACCCATCAACGTTACTAGTACTCTTGTCACTCCCTTAGCCGGGTCCTGATGTGTCATATTAGAACAGTTACTAGAGTTCCGTCGACCCTGGTATCAGTGGTTCTTTTGTTAACCATAGTGTGATACGATACTTCCTGACTTTAGGACGTCGTGGGCATTCCAGGGGGACGAGTTCTTTCGTGTACATGTCCGGGCAGACT
>BLSH010198088.1:845796-870202 GCA_018402905.1 Glandirana rugosa
AGTGTTAATGGTGATTGCATGTGAATGAAGGAAATAGATGGGTTTCTCATAACAAATAACTAGATGATGTGGTTCTGCTGCACTGTAAAATGCTCTTGACTGTAACCAAAATGACAACTGGAATTGTAACTAGACTTTGGTAAAAATTGATTTATTGATGGTCCGAAATCGGACAATTGAATGTGCATATGTAACAATTGAACATTTTAATAAACTTGTTTTTTGATCAAAAAAAAAAAGTCAGAGTGACTTCAGTAGCATACATTAAGATGGCTCCCATTCATTTCAATGGGATTTAAGATGTCAAACAACTTGGGGCGACACAAGTCAGAGCGCAAGTCACCCCTGTGTGAACGGGCTCTAAGAGAATGCTCCTAATCTCAGCTCGTTACCTGTATAGAAGACACCTGCGAGCCAGAAATCTTGCCGTTTGACAGGAGATCAAATACTCATTTCACTCAATAAAATGCAATTCAATTTATAGCTTTTTTGAAATGCGTTTTTCTCGATATTTATTTAAACCTACCATTAAAATTATAGACTGATCATTTCCTTGTCAGTGGGCAAAAAAAATCAGCAGGGGATCAAATACTTTTTTCCCTCACTGTATGTATAGGGAGGGAGTTTAGAAGGTATAGGATTATTGGGAGGATAGTCATCTTAATTATGTTACATCTCCTGATTCAGAAAAAAAAAAAATGGTCCATTTTCCAAGAAGGGTTTGAAGTCATTTCAGTAATGGTGGGAAATGTAACAAATATGTGTCATCAAGATTACTAGGAACGATTAACCCTAAGTATTTGAGGGTTGACAACCTCTATTTAAATCTGAAGTTGGATTGGAGTTTGTGAAGCTAAATGTGGTGTGGTGGTAATGTTAAGGGCTTCTGATTTCTGGAAGTTTATTGTTAATTTGGAAAGTTCACCGTAAAATTGATATTTGGCCATAAGGTTAGGAAGAGACCCATCTAGTGAGGACAAGGAGAAAAGCTTATTACTAGCACATGGGAATTTTTCTAATTGTCGTGGATACAAAAGCTTTTCTAATAGGATTATACCATAAAGAAGATAGGAAAGACTCGAGTGAGAGTATGATGAGAAGCAACAAGGGGCAGCCCTGCCTTGAGCCATCTGAATTTCTGAAGTAGTCAGAGAAAATGTCATTTACCAGTGGAGTGGGAGCAGATGATTCTTATCCACTCCAACATCTTTTTTTCACTAGGCCTATGTGTTTCAAAACTGCCCTAAGTGAATCCCCTTAGAAGCTAGTGCCTCAGGTCAAGGAATTAAATGCTTTGAGGAAATTATCTTCTAATAGGGGAAAAAGTTTTCAAGTAGAGAAGTGTGAGTCAATCTGGTCCCAGGGATTTACCCGTTGATGTTTCTTTGATTGCAGTCGCTAGTTCAATGGAAGAGATCAGTTCTTCTAATGTCTTGGCTAGATGGAGCTTAATTTATGGAAGACTGGAGTTTGACAGATTAGAGAAGATTTTCTCCATTAAGGGTATCTTGGAAGGTTTTAGGGATCTGTGAGGGAAGGTTATACAAAAGAGTATAAAAGGTGTCATAGGAGTTTGCAGTCTCATTCGGAAGGTATATTTTTTTTCACCAAGAGGGGAAGATATGGTAGGGATGTAAGCTTGGAAATGCAGTTCTCTAAGTGTATTCGATAAGAGGCCGCCACATGTATTTCTGTGTTCATAGACTGTTCTGCAGCACTGGACCATGGATGGATGCTTTGATATATAAATTTAATTGATATCTTAGGCCAGTAAATTCTGTCAAAGCATTAGGGTTCAGATTTATCTAGGTGGGAAATCTCATCTAGAAATTTATTTTAGACTCCCTTTCTTTTTTAATCCTGGTCCCATGCTGTATAAACAAACCCTGATTTGTGTGGTACCAGATCAAGAGAGGGTCGCTGTCAGGCATAGTGTTATTGTCATCTCCTTTTGTAGGTCTTCCAGCACTAGGGGGTCTTAGTCTCTACTTTTCTGTCTACAAGGTTAAATCCTTGTGTTTCACAAAGAATATGTCTCCATGACAATAAAGATTATGGGCATTTGAGAAATGTGTAGTCATGTGTTGTCAGGTGCAGAAAACGCCAGATATTAATCAGCTGAGCAGACCATAGGACGCTAGCCATGGATTTGTAAAGTGAAGAAAGGTGGGAGCTCACTGTGGATGAGTCAACTGTAGGGTCAGGCGGGGGCAAACTAAAGTCACCACCCAAGATGAATATTCCTTTTTCAAATGAATTAAGTTTGATTAGGATAGATGTGAGGAAGTTAGCTTGGTTTACAAAAATTATTGGGACCATAAACTGAGAAGAGAGTGGTCAGGGAGCAGCCAATGCAGCCTTTCACAAATATGTTGTGATTCTGCCTCAGCGTTGGTCCTATGGCACGGGATAGCGTAAAACTTAGGGAAGGTATTTCTTGTATAACCACAATCTGCGTTTTATGTTTTTTTTTAGGTCTGATAGAAGTATCTTCCTTTTTCAGACCATTGGCATTAAAAGAAAGGATGTGTATTGAAGATGATATGTCCTTAGGCTCACAGAGTCCTCATCCCATCCTCTTTACCTTACAGGTGGATGCGGAGCTGCGGGCCCTCCTACAGGCCCTTCCGACCAAGTCAGACGTAGAGACTCTCATCGGTCACCTAGAAGCAAAACACCGAAAAGAAATTGCAGGAGGTTAGAAGAGGTAAAATCCCTGCCCTCTATAATGAGTCCTGTGAGGTGGTTCGCCTCCCGTTCCCCGCCCCCTTCCCTCCGTTCCTTCTTCTCTTTTATAATTTTCTCTTTTATATCTTCCTTCCATTTTCTCTTTTCTTAAATTGTGTTTTGCAATTATAAACAGGAGGAAGGCAACTCAAACCCTCGTTCTATTTTCCATATTGAAAATTATTCTCGATCCCCTCCGGGATATAACTGATATGTTTGTTATGTTTTGCATACTGTCTATGTATACTGTTTGACACTGGAATTTGTACGTTTCATATGATGTACCGGGCTTTGCCCTTTTTCTTTCCTTCTCTAAAAATTTTAATAAATATTATGTTTGAAAAAAAAATCCCTGCCCTCCCGGCTGGCATTGGGGGAAACCTCAGTGGCGACCTTGGAGCAACAGGTGTCTACCCTGGAATCTCTCCAGGATGCCCACATTAATGCTGTGGTGGCCCTGCAGCTCCACATGGAGGACACGCAAGTTAGAAACAGGCAGAACAACCTGCAGCTTCGGGGCCTGTCAGAAGTGGCGGGACCCGAGGCCCTCTCAGAAACAGCAGCTGTAATTTTTCGTAGGGTCTCAGGGGCTGCCCTTCCTGATCAATTGGAATTTGCTCGGATTCATAGAGCCTTGGGCCCCCGCCCCATGTACCCTAACAGACCGCGGGATGTGATCTGCAGGCTCCATCATTACACCCATAAGGAGAGCATTCTACGCAAGGCGTGGGAGATGGGGAAAAAGGGATTTTTTTGTATAACTTACCGTAAAATCCTTTTCTCTGAGTTCACTGACAGACGCAGCCTTCTTATGACACATGGGGTTATGCTCATCCTACTAGAAGTAGCCTAGGCAAAACAAACAAAAGCATAGGTTGGCCCCTCCCAGGGGGCCATCCTCACCTTAGCATATAACCCCCCTGCTCTGTACAGCACATCAGTTCGTAACAAGCCGTACAAAAACCAACGCAGAGGGGTGGGTGCTGCATCTGTCAGTGAACTCAGAGAAAAGGATTTTACGGTAAGTTATACAAAAAAATCCCTTTTTCTCTTCCGTTCACTGACAGACGCAGCCTTCTTATGACACATGGGGACGTCCCAAAGCTGTGCCAATCAAGAGGGGTGGGCAAAACCATAACAACTGTACCCAACAGAAAAACACCCTCTCAGGCGGCGCTAACCGCGCCTATACTGCCGCTTGTAATACTTTGCGGCCAAAAGCAGCATCCGAGGATGCCGAATCATCAATTTTGTAAAACTTAGTAAACGTGTGCACTGAGGCCCAAGTAGCTGCCTTGCACACCTGAGACACCGAGGCTTGGTGTCTAAACACCCAGGAAGTACTAACTGCCCTGGTGGAATGAGCCGTGACTGGAAACGGGGGAATTTTACCCCGAATCTCATATGCATGAGTCACGGTCTTCCGTATCCAACGAGACACGGTAGCTGACGTGGCCGCCCTACCTTTGCGCGACCCTTCCGTCAGCAGAAATAAAGAATCAGACTTCCGAAAGGAAGCTGTAGAACTTAAATACACCCGCAAGGCCCTCACCACATGCAAAGAATGCAGCTCAACTTCTTTGGGATGTGATGGGTGCGGGCACAATGAGGGGAGAACAATATCCTCATTTAAATGAAAGGAAGAAACCACCTTCGGAAGAAACGAAGGGGAAGGCCGCAGAACTGCCTTGTCCTTATGGAGGACCAAGTAAGGTGACCTGCAGGATAATGCTGCTAACTCCGACACCCGCCTGGCGGATGTGATAGCTACCAAAAAGGCCACCTTCTGCGACAACAACTGCAAGGGAATGTCCCTAATCCTTTCATATGGTGGCTTCTGCAACACAGAAAGCACCAGATTCAAATCCCACGGTGCCAACGGCGACTGTATCCGAGGAGCCACATGACGTACCCCTGTACAAATGTACGGATCAATGAATGAGACGCCAAGGGCCCTTGAAAAAGAACCGCCAGGGCCGAAAACTGACCCTTAAGCGTACTTAACGCCAGGTTCTTGTCCAGTCCTTGCTGTAAAAATGACAGTACTCTGGATACTCTATAAGAGCGGGGGTTCCAACCCCCTGCCTCGCACCAGGAAATATAGGCCTTCCAGGTCCTATGATAAATCTTACGTGAGGAACTCTTACGTGCTTTTATCATAGTAGGGATTAGACACCCCTATCCCTCAATACCTGGGACTCAATAGCCAAGCCGTCAAAGCCAGCGAGGGTAAAGCAGGGTGCCAGATGGGCTCCTGAGACAGTAGATCCCCGTGAAGTGGAAGACGCCACAAAACCTCTGCCACCATCCGTACTACGTCGGCGTACCAAGGATGCCGGGGCCTATCCGGAGCTACCGAGACTGTCGGGATTCCCCCCGCCTCTACCCTGCGTACAACCCGCGGTAGAGCCCTTAGAGAAGGAAAAATGTACAGCAGCCGATACTGACCCCGAGGCCTGTGAAGCACTGTCCCCCGAAGGATCGGAGCCGCCTCCGCGGCTCTTGCTGTGCTTCTTGTTCCACCCTGATGGTTTACCTATGCCACCTCCGTGGCATTGACCGACTGAACCAGAACCGGGCGGCGCAGCCTTTCTGTCCAACGGGACAGGCAAAGCCTGATCGCTCTCAGTTCCGGTACCTACATCGACCAATTGAGGGGAGGAGAACTTCTCCCCCCCCCTTTAGGGCCAGAACCCGAATCCCCTAAACCAAGGGTTCCCGGGACTGACGCTCCGACCTGATCAGCCTGTCCAGGGATAGAGGAGATTTGTCCCACCGCGACAAAATTGCCCTCCGCAGGAGCCGCATGCTCTGGGCGTAAGGTATCGCTTCGCAAGTCGACACCCTGAGCCCCAACACCCGTATACAGAACCGTAAGGAGAACCACTGGTGCGATCACAGGGTTCGCCCTACCTGAAGCGTTAGAAGCTTGCCCGGTGTTAGAAACACCCCTGCCTATACCGTGTCCAGAATCAGACCCAGGTACTCCAGCCGGCAAGCCAGCGTTAATGATGACTTCTGCGCCTCCCGACGCTCCTGCAGGAGCCTCAAGTTTGAGGGGAAGGACTTTTCTGGGGGCAGAGAGCTGCTTGCAACCCCCAGAAACCTGCTCCCCACCCGTGAGGCGGGTGGGGGCAACCCATCATGCGGAGGCAGACTTGTCCTCCGCTTTTTCGGGCTTACGCTGCCAGGGCCTCTTGCTGTGGCCCGTGAACGCCTTCCCGGCCTTCGCCCGAAAAAACTTCTTCTGACCAGAAGAGACAGGACCCTGCCTACGACGCCGATCTCGTCGCTTCGGCTCTGGAAGGAAAGTATTCTTCCCTCCCGTGAAATCCTTAATAATTTTATCCAACTGTGGGCCAAACAGACGCCCTCCCTGAAAGGGCAGGTCTGCCAGTGCTTTCTTTGAAGCCTGGTCGCCCGACCAAGAGCGGAGCCACAGCACCCACCTGATAACAATTGAAAAAACAGACATTTTTGACCATATGGGGAGAAGATCTAAAGCAGCAAGGCATATGTAGTGGAGACCTTCTTCCAAATGTTGCACTTTGTACTTCAGCCTGTGCACCTTCACTAGACAAACTAGTGCGCAGTGCGGCAGCGTGCTCACGAAGAGACTGTGCCGCCATAGCAGTTGCTAGCGCCGGCCGCATGGCTGACCCAGCCAACAAGAATAGTGCTTTAGATACTGTCTCTGTGCGGCGATCGGCCGCCTCCTTAAAGGATGGTGACCCCTCCAAGGGGATGGTGGTTGCCTTATTCACACGAGCCACGGCAGGGTCCACCACCGGGGAAGCCCATCTCTTAGTAAAGCTTTCCTCAAAGGGGTAGCGAACAGCAAAGCTTTTAGGCAAAGCCAAGGAACTTGGTGGCCTACGCCATTCCTTGAACACTGCCTGTTCAAACACCTGATCATAAGGGTAAGCCCTAGGGGACCTAGGGGGTCTAAGCGGTCCACAAACATATGCGGACTCATGCGACTCCCGTTTGGTCCAGTCGCATAGAGTCGCGAATATCAGTGATCAGTGCTTCCATTATCACTTTATCCCGCGAACTAGGAGCCTCCTGATCCTCTTCGCCCTCTGAGGGCGGCTCACCCTCTGAAAAATCCACAGGTGTGACCATTGAGGAGCTTTCTAGATCTGAATCCTCCTCTGAGGAAAGAGGGGGGTGGGCGCTTCTGAGGGCCCCTAGGACCGGGCACCCCTGCCCGGGGAAAGAACTCCCCAAACACCGCCCTCAGCTGTTCCAAGGACACAAATGTTCCTGGGGTGGACTGTAGATCTGCAGGTACCCCTGCCATAGTATTGCCGGCCTCTGACATCTCAGCCCGGCACCCCCGCTGTGTAACCACCACCTCCACCCCACAAATCAGCCAGGGAGACCCGGGAGGATTACACCCACCGCTACCAGCACCCAGGAAGCGCCAGCTATACTTGCTGTTTGATGCCTCAGCACTCCAACCGGAAGAGCAATGCCCACGAACTACTGCACGCCAGGAGCTTGTTACTGTGTGTCAGCCACGCTGTCCAATCCCAAACCGGAAGCCCACCTCCGGTTTTAAGCACTTCCTGCACAAGGACTACAATTCTCCCGAACGACCACTGGGGGCCGCCAGAGAGCAGGCTGGAAACTACATGGTTCTCAAACAATGGACGCTGCCATTACACACGTGCGGTCCGCCACGAACGAGCGGTGCTCCAAAATCCAATGGCGACGACCCGCCTAACACAGTGCTCCGGACGGTCGGTGCAGATTCGAACGGTTAGTGCAAAGGTGCCTGCGGGGGATGGAGGGGGGAGGAGGAGTGGGGGGGAAGGCCTCTAACGGACCCCCACCGGCTGGCCACCACAAAGCTGCCCAGGTGCCCACTCTCCATGCCCTAGGGCAGAAGAGGGGTCCACTTACCAATCTGACAGGCGCAGCGGGTAGCCACCCGGAGCAGACCTACCTCCCCGCAAGGAGGCATGCTGCTGGCCAGGCCACTGGACAGGCGAACCAGTCACTGGGCTCTAGTGGGTTTTAGCCACTGGCCGCCCGCATGGAATGGGCGCTATGCGGTGGGCCCCCCTAAGGGTGCTCGCATAGTGTCGGACGGACTGGGGAAAGATTAGGATTAGAGATATCCTCTATACCACCAGCCAGCTTCTTGATAGCAGTCTTCCTTAGATGAATCTTCAGGAGACCGCCGCTCCCATAGGGCAGTGTTCCCCAACCCTGTCCTCAAGGCCCACCAACAGGTCATGTTTTCTGGATTTCCATTAATTTGCACAGGTGATTTGATCAGTTTCACTGCCTTAGTAATTCCCACAGCTGATTCATCTGAGGGCCTTGAGGACTGGGTTGGGGAACACTGCCATAGGGAACCAGGTCTACTCCTTGCACTAGGCAAATAAAAACTGATGTGCTGTACAGAGCAGGGGGGCTATATGCTAAGGTGAGGACGGCCCCCTGGGAGGGGCCAACCTATGCTTTTGTTTGTTTTGCCTAGGCTACTCCTAGTAGGATGAGCAGAACCCCATGTGTCATAAGAAGGCTGCGTCTGTCAGTGAACGGAAGAGAAATAGACTTTGATGGAATGCCCGTTCCTGGATATCACCTACAGATGGGGATTCCCTTTCAGCCACCTTCTGGAACAACCCTCGCTCATTCACCCTCCGAACGCCAGGCGATCACCTGGCTCTCTTCACCTTTAAGGAGTCTGTCCCCATCTCGGTCCTGAAGTGGCTGTTTCTTCCACGGCCGGCTGGCTGCACAGGATCAGCAGCCTACTGGCGGTCCCCCCAACCTAGGCTGCAGAGAATGAGGTGGAGATCTGGGATGCACTCCCCAGAAGGCCTTGTGAGTCCTAGAGGACAGTGACTGCTCCCGGGTTGTGGCGAGCTGTACTCTTGCTCATACCAGTCCTTACCCCATGTATATGCCTGAAAGTACATGAAGCAGCTCTAACCTCCCATATTATGGACAACGCTCCAGCACACCTTCCATGGAGGCACCACGCAAATCATACACGGAATATTCTGAGCAGGCGGCGACGGGTGTACCTTTCCCTGACCTTACGGTAAGGTACAATCGAATCTCACAAACATGAGCATCCAGATGGATCTTATACCAAGGGGATACCATAGAATCTATCATTAATCTATGGGGGTGCCACACATCCTGCTTTTCTTTTATGACCCGTACCTTGATATCACCAAGCTGACTATATGAGGTGCTATAGTCCTCCTTGTTTCCTGCCTGCACAAGCCAGCACCTGGGATCAGTGGAGCGGATCCCAGCTATAACCCCCGGTATTTGCAACCTTGACTGTCCCTTAACTTCCCCCTTCATTGTTATACCCAATCCACCTTAACCCCCAGATGGTTTTGCTAAATACTTATGCTCTTCTGGAGGTCATTGTGCCTCAATTTTTCAGTTCCACACTCCTGCCGAGATTTGACCTGCATCTCTTACACCACTCTGGGGCACTAAGACTACAACCTTGTGCTCACTGATGGCCTTATATATTCGGAAATGCTGCCACATCAGACACTGGATATTGTTGGAGGGGGAACAGGGCGGTGGGCAGTGCCTAATGGACACTAGACCGTGTTACAACTGCTCTTATCTGGTAGATACTTTACAGGTGGACTGTGTTGTATCCAGTAAGAGACTACCTCCATGTTGCCTTACACTAGGGTGACAGAAAGACCTCAGGTAATGGTAGCCACATATACGCTGGTGTGCCCCCTTGCATCTCTCCCCCCTGATGGGCCCTTACTCTGATACTTGTCGGGGGGGGGGGTGCAATGGAGCACCGCCGATATTGGGAAAATCAGAGACCCCAGAGGGTCTAACCGGGAGCTGCTATTGTATATTTGGGATAGAGCATTGCTCTAGGGGAGTGGGTGAGCACAGTGAATATTACCACCTCACTTACCTTGAGCCTCAGCTCTAGAACACCTGTGTTTGTCTCCTCCCTGGCTGCATGTGAGCTTCCCATATTCAATGTTCATGTACGGTTATGATTGTTTTGAAATTTTCCTTTACCATGGTGTTTCCGTGCTTATATGCCTATGCAATGACATACCTTAAGGTGTTAACAATCCGGCGAGGAGGTACTCTCCTTGTTCAACTAGGAGGGCGGTGTGGTCATTCGCTCCCAGTCTGGATGGCACCCTTGATTGCCTTCGGGACAGGGAGCGAGGGATTTTCATACATATGCTACATATGGGGCACAACGACATGGAACTCCTGACGCTATTGTTATTATTTGCCGGGTTGGGTGGGACGGACGGGAGCCACTCCTGTTTGACCTCTGTCTACCCTCTCCCACACATAGGTTACATAGTCAGCGAGGTCGAAAAAAGACACAAGTCCAACCTATGTGTGAGCTTTTATGTCAGTATTACATTTTATATCCCTCAATGCTGTGGTCCCTTAGGTGTGCATCTAGTCGTTTTTTGAAATTATCTATACTACCAGCAGAAACTACTGCTTTTCTTCTATTCTTAGTGAATGGCCGCGTGTCTTTGTGTACTCCCTTGCGCTGAATAGTTTTGTCCCTATAGTGGGGTCACCAGTTAGTATTTGTACATTGAAATCATATCCCCTCTCAAGCGTCTCTTCTCCAGATAGAATAAGTTCAGTGCTTGTAATCTTTCCTCATAACTGAGGTCCTCCAATCCCTTAATTAGCTTTGTGGCCCTTCTCTGAACCCTTTCCAATACCTGGACATCCTTCCTGAGGACTGGTGCCCAGAACTGGACGGCATACTCCAGGTGCGGCCTCACCAGAGACTTGTATATTGGGAGAATTATTGATTTATCCCTGAAGTTAATCCCTTTCTTGATTCATGCCAACACCTTGTTAGCTTTGCTTGCAGCAGCTTGGCATTGCAGGCCACTGCTGAACCTGTTCTCTACTAGGACCCCTAGGTCTTTTTCCATCCTAGATTCCCCCAGAGGCTTACCCCCTAGTGAGTAGTTTGCGTTCATGTTCTTGGTACCCAAATGCATTCTTACATTTTTCTACGTTAAATCTCGTTTGCCACTTGTCTGCCCACCCCATTAATTTATTCAGATCTTCTTGCAAGGTTTCCACATCCTGTGGAGAATTTATTGCCCTGCTTAGCTTGGTATCATCCGCAAATATTGAGATTGAGCTCTTCACCCCATCCTCCAAATCATTTATGAATAAATTGAATAGGATTGGTCCCAGGACAGAACCTTGGGGAACCCCACTTTCTGCACCAGACCATTCTGAGTATTCCCCATTTATCACCACCATCTGGACTCTCCCCTGCAGCCAGTTTTCAATCCAGGTACTCACCCTTTGTTCCATGTTGAGGGATCTTAGTTTGTACAGTAAAAGTTTATGGGGAACTGTATCAAATGCTTTTGCAAAATCCAGATACACCACGTCTACAGGCCTTCCTTTATCTAGGTGGCAGCTCACCTCCTCATAGAAGGTTAATAGATTGGTTTGGCAACAACGATTCTTCATGAAACCATGTTGATTACTGCTAATGATACCATTCTCGTTACAAGAATCATGTATATAATCCCTTATTATTCCCTCCAAGAGCTTGCAAATTATTGATGTTAAGCTAACTGGTCTGTAGTTCCCAGGGATATATCGTGGTCCTTTTTTATATCTTGGTACTACATTGGCTTTCCTCCAGTCAGCTGGTATCATACCAGTTAGAAAACTGCTCTTAACCACTTACCAACCAGAAGGTTTTCCAGCTTTAGGACCAGAGCACTTTTTGTGATTCGGCGCTGCGTCGCTTTAACTGACAATTGCATGGTCGTGCGACGTTGCACCCAAACAAAATTTGCGTACTTTTTTCCCCACAAATAGACCTTTCTTTTGGTGGAATTTGATCGCCTCTGCGTCATTTCTGATCGCCGCTATAAACAAAAGAAGAGCGACCATTTTGCAAATAAACCCAAATTTCTTACTTTTTGCTAAAATTCAAATCCAAAAAAAAATATAAAAACACTTTTTTTCACCGGTTTTGGCCGATTTATATTCTTCTTATTTGTGATAAAAAAAAAAAATCACAATCGGCATTTATTGATTGGTTTGCGCAAAAGTGGCCGCGTTTACGGATGATGAGAATTAATTTCTGGGGTTTTTATTTTTTTACTTTTTTTTACTAGTAATGGAGGCGATCTGCGATTTTTAGCGGTACTGCGATATTACAGAGGACACGTCGGACATTTTTTGGGACCAATGACATTTATACAGCGATCAGAAATTTAAATGTCCACTGATTACTGTATAAATGTCATTGGCAGTGAAGGGGTTAACCTGGGGGGAGAGCTAGGGGTTAACTGTGTTCCCTGGGTGTGTTCTTACTGTGGGGGGGTTAGGCTACCATGGGCATGAGAGATCTAACTGATCCCAGTGACAGGGATCAGTAGATCTCCCATGCCCCCACTAACAGAATGGGGAACCGCCGTGTTTACATCGGTGGTTCCCCGCTCTTTTCCTGTGGCCGCTCATCGCGGCTCGCCGGCGGACATCGGGTCCGCCTGAGCCGTGGGCACACTCCTCAGGAGTGCGGAGGGTGCGCGCGCCCCCTAGCGGCTGTTCGCAGATTGGCGTGTTTTTGCGGCGAGTTGCGCTCAGCATCCCGACTGCGACCGTGAAAACGGTCGGGAACTGGTTAAAGATTTGGAACAAAGGCCTGGCAATAACTTGGCTAAGTTCCTTAAGGTGTAAGCCTTGGGTGTAAGCCATCTGGGCCCGGTGACTTATTGGTGTTCAGTTTTTCAAGCCTATTCCTGATTTCATCCTTAGTCAGCCACAAGGGTGCTTCCTGTGATGTGTCATGAGGACCAGCATTGTAGTTCTGAATAATTGAGCCCCCCTTTGTGAAAACTGAGGAGAAAAAGGAGTTTAACACCCTTGGTGCACTTCTTTTATACCGACGTCGGTCTGAGTGCACTTTTAGCAATATTTTGCTACCATAGCTTCAGGGGCTGTGCGTTTTAACTTACTATCCCCTGAACCTATTTACTGAATTGGTTCTTGTTTTCTTTTTCCTTCCTACTATATACTTCTATCCCCTCCTTGCTCTCTTCTTCCTCATATTCTTTCTTCTTCACTCCCCCACCCAACCAACTTTTATTTTTCAATCCTGGGATGGATACTGTTAAGATCATTTCACTAAATTCTAAAGGGATCAATCCTGAAAAAAGACGCATGCTATTAAATTATCTGAAACGCTCTCATGCAGATGTGGCGTTTATTCAGGAAACCCATTTCAGAAATGATAGACTTCCTATTCTCTAAAACAGTTTTTATCCTATGACCTACCATTCTACTAACAATACTGCTAAATAAAAAGGTGTTAACATATTAGTGTCCAACAGACTCCCATGGACATGCCAACGCACTCTAATGGACCCTGCTGAATGCTTCATGTTTATCAAAGGCTTGATCGGAGAGGTTAAAGTAACCCTTGCTACTATATATGCACCTAACGTCAGGATTTTTTTTCTCAGTCATACACTAGATCAACTTTGAGTTTTCCGAAGATCAGTTGATACTGGGAGTTAATGTTCTCTTGGTCCCTGCTGTAGATACATTTCAGGCTCATCCTCCGTTCCTACTGTCACCAGCAAACGAGTAGCACAGTCCCTTCACAAAGACCAGAATTCTCATCAAACACGGGTCACGGATCAAACGGCAGCGTGAAGCGAAATTTTCCTCTCTCCAAAATTTTACAGGGTGGATCGCAACATAAACATGCTCCAACACCAAAGCTCGAACGGGATCTTGTGTCTCTCTCCGCAGTAATAGATTTGTTACGCTATAAAGCCAAAGCAGCTATGCAAAAGGTGCCGGAGACTTCGCTATGAATCGGGAGATAAATGCGGGAGAATGTTAGCTAGGTCTATTAACCACTTCAGCCCCGGAAGGATTTCTCACTGTAGGACCAGAGCCCTTTTTGCGATTCGGCACTGCGTCGCTTTAGCTGACAATTGCGCGGTCGTGCCCAAACAAAATTTGCATTCTTTTTTCCCCACAAATAAAGCTTTCTTTTGGTGGTATTTGGTCACCTCTGCGTCATTTCTTAACCGCTATAAACAAAAAAATGCAACAATTTTTTTTTTTAAATATTTCTTACTTTTTGCTATAACACAAATCCAAAAAAAACAATATATATAAAAAAACTAATTTATTCATCGGTTTTGGCTGATTTATATTCTTCCTCATATTTTTGATTTAAAAAACAAAAAAAAAAAAAAAATCGCAATTGGCGTTTATTTATTGGTTTGCGCAAAAGTTTCCGCGTTTACAAACCATGAGAATTCATTTCTGGCGTTTTTACATTTTTTTAGTAATGGCGGCAATCTGCGATTTTTATCGGGACTTTGATATTGGGGCAGACATTTTTGACACTTTTTTGGGACCAGTGACATTTATACAGCGATCAGAAATGTAAATATCCACTGATTACTGTATAAATGTCATTGGCAGTGAAGGGGTTAACCTGCAGGGGGAGATCTAGCGGTTAACTGTATTCCCTGGGCATATTATAACTGTGAAGGGGCTGGGCTATCATGGGCATAAGAGATCTAACTGATCCCAGTGACAGGGATCAGAAGATCTTTAACATGTCCACTGACAGAACGGGGAACCGCCGCGTTTACATAGGCAGTTCCCTGTTCTTTCCCTCTGGCAGCTCATCGCGGCTCGCCGGCGGACATCGGGTCTGCCCGAGCCGCGGGCACACTCCTCGGTGCGCCCCCTATCTGCCTGTCCGTAAATCGCTGCATATTTACGGCTATTCGTGGAATAGAGCCATGCTGTTGCCGTAAATAGGCAGCGCGCGGTCGGGAAGTGATTAACCATTTCAGCCCCGGAAGAATTTCCCAGGTTAGGACCAGAGCACTTTTTGCGATTCGGCACTGCGTCGCTTTAACTGACAATTGCGCGGTGGTGCGACGCTGTACCCAAACGAAATTTGCGTCCTTTTTCCCCACAAATAGAGCTTTCTTTTGGTGGTATTTTATCCCCTCTGCATCATTTCTGATCACCGCTATAAACAAAAGAAGAGCGTCCATTTTGCAAAAAAAAAAATAATTTCTTACTTTTTGCTAAAATTCAAATCCAAAAAAAAAAAAATATAAAAAAAATATTTTTTTCACCGGTTTTGGCCGATTTATATTCTTCATCATATTTGTGATAAAAAAAAAAAATCGCAATCAGCGTTTATTGATTGATTTGCGCAAAAGTGACCGCGTTTACGGATGGTGAGAATTAATTTCTGGGGTTTTTATTTTTACTAGTAATGGCGGCGATCTGCTATTTTTAGCGGTACTGCGATATTGCAGCGGACATGTCGGACATTTTTGACACTTTTTTGGGACCAATGACATTTATACAGCGATCAGAAATGTAAATGTCCACTGATTACTGTATAAATGTCATTGGCAGTGAAGGGGTTAACCTGCAGCGGGAGATCTAGGGGTTAACTATGTTCCCTGGGTGTGCTCTTACTGTGGGGGGGTTTGGCTACCATGGGCATGAGAGATCTGATCCCAGTGATAGGGATCAGTAGATCTCCCATGCCCGCACTAACAGAGCGGGGAACCGCCGTGTTTACATCGGCGGTTCCCCGCTCTTTGCCTGTGGCCGCTCATCAGCGCGCCCCCCCAGCGGCCATTCGCAGATCGCCGCCTTTTTGCGGCAATTCGCGGCCAGCGTCCACACTGCTGCCGTAAATAGACGGTAGGCAGTGTGGAACTGGTTAAAGAACAAAAACTAGTGACTTATGTGCCTCAAATTATAACACCCAATGGCCAAAAAGCTGTATTGTCTAAACAGATTGTACAGGGGTGTAGGGACTTCTACTCCACCCTGTATAACTTGCCATTACAATCCCCATCTCAAGATCACATAGACAATTACATTACTTTATCTCAACTTCCTCAGCTGACCCCGGAGGTTCAAGAGGAACTGGAAACCCTGATAACTTTGGAGGAACTTCAACACACACTCAGTACCTCAAAGCCAGGCAAACCCCCGGGTCCCGATGGTTATCCGTTACAGTATTACAAGCTATTCCTCCCGACCTTGGGCCCCTATATGGTGCAGCTTTTCAATAAAATAGGGTCCGAAACTCCCTACCCTAGGGACACCCTAAAAGCCCATGTTACAGTTATCCCTAAAGAAGGGAAAGATCCAACTTGTTGCAGCAGCTATAGGCCTCTCTCACTTTTTAACTGTGACCTCAAACTATTCACTAAAATGATTGCTTCTCGGATTGCACAACATCTACAACAATTGGTTCACCTCGATCAGGTGGGTTTCATTGCATCTAGGGAAGCCCATGATGAACACACTTAAAGTGTTAAATTTTATCCATACAACACAAGAGACACAAACTCCATGTGTGATGGTAGGTACAGACGTGGAGAAAGCAGTCGATCGGGTAAATTGGAGATTCATGTCCGCAGTCTTACATCATATCGGACTAGGGAAACATATGCTTAATTGGATAATCAAAATATATTCTCACCCGACAGCCCAAGTTAAAGCCAAGGGGATTCTATTGGACCCCTTCCCCATCACGAATGGGACAAGACAGGGGTGCCCATTGTCTTTCACTCTCTCCCTAAAACCATTTTCTTTGTAAGGTCCGCCTGAACCTGGACATTAAGGGAGAAGCACAACATAAAATATCGGCATATGCCAATGACTTGCTCTTTTCCTTAACAAACCCATTAGTGTCCCTTCCAAATCTACACCGTGAATGCTGTCCGAATCTACTCTGTGAATTTGAGACCTGTGCCCTGCTTTCCAACTTGAAGATCAATTTCGGTAAATTGGAGGCTATGGGTATTGGAGTCCCCCGCCCCCTAGGCTCCTTTGGACCCGGAGGTTGAGCTTCAAGTTCAAATGGGACATAGGTAGCATTAAAATACCTGGAAACATACATCCCTTTCGACTTATCTTGTATCTTTGAACTCAATTTTCCTCCTCTCCTGACCAGAACCCGTATCAGGGTCAGACTCTCTGAAATTGTTCAAAGTAGCTTGCAATGTGCCCAAAGGCCTGCTTCTAACAAACAATTAAAAGGTAAATATTTTTTTTAATTATTTTAAGTATACTGTGTGAATGGGAACACGTAAAAAACATACAGTTGTGTTCAAAATAATAGCAGTCCAACATCACTAACCAGATCAATCGCCATTTCTGGTATATTATATTTCTACATGGCAAATAACTTACTAGTAGGTGTAGTAGTGTAATAGAAAACCAACAGACCCAACCATCATGACATGCATGCTGCGGATTCTGTGTAAATGAATCACTGATTGAAAGGGGCGTGTTCAAAATAATAGCAGTGTGGAGTTCAATTAGCGAGGTCATTCAGTCTGTGAAATAACAGGTGGCCCTTATTTAACCACATCCTGTATGTCATTTTGAAGAAGTGCTTGTACCAGGGTGATGCCTGCAGCTAGAGGCATCCCCCCCCCCAGTACCATTTTTTAGAGTGGGTGGCTTTTATGTGATAACAACAGATGTGGCTAAGCATCCGATGTCGCTCCGCTCAGGTCTCCTGGTGGGACAGAATGGGCTTTGGTCGGGTCTATGATTTAGTAAAAAACAAGTGCAATGTAGTATCACGCTAAAGTGCCAAATGCAAGGTACAGCAGCAACAGTCCATGTGATATAAACATGGATAGTAACAATAATAAAAAAAAGTTGCGCTAAATAATATCAAGTGAAAAATGCTTGAATCTAAAGTGATACGTATCCAATAAATAATACATAAAAAATATACACAAATACATATAATGTGCAAAAACAGTGCTCCAAATTAAAACTAAAAATTCCAAGGTGAGGAAATCTGTACTAATATATAATGTGCAAAAATGTGCTCCAAATCAAAATCCAAAGAGGTCCAAAATAGTCCCAAAGGCAGGTGTATTTTCTAAGTGGAAATAAAGACATCCAACACTGATAATTTGCTTGAAAAAAATCAACCACCGAAAGACATGCACATCACCTCTTGTGCAGGTGTAGATGAAGTAAATACTCTTACCGACTACTGTGGACTTACTATCTCTAGTGGGTCAAACAAGCAGACAGACAAGACCCTCTGCAAGGTATTAGAAGTGAAATCTTTCCATCTCCAAGATCTTGAGGTGTATGAGGGACTCAGGTAGGTAACTACCGGCTTTCATCCAAACTCAACATCAACCGGAGAGCAGAGAAAGAAAAGGGGACTAATAGTGTAATTCCGTATGGCTATTTTTATTAAAACAAGGAAAGGTACTCACACAATAGGTTCAGTAAAAATTGGGTGTATCACATGAGCAGCCGGCATAACAGTAGCGAGAATCACCCGTCTTTCCGGGATCGTGTTGTCTCTGTCCTGGTGGCCCACTAATCCATTCGTTAGATATCCTTCTGATCTCTTGGAGAATCCTCACAATGGAAGGCAGCCTTTTAGGCTGGTAGAGTCATAGATAGGCAAGAGATGTAGAAAGGATTCTGCCCTGGACAAAGCTTCAAGTTCCAGCCTTGTCAGCCTTTTACATTCAAAACATGGCAATTTGGCAGGCTCACATCCTCAGCCTCCAGCGCCTGCACTTGAAGGAATAGGCCTTATACCTGGAGGGGTTCCAGGGAGTGAGACACTAGATGTGGACCTGTTGGCCTCCACGTACAATGACAAACTGGACAGGTTTGTCTCCAGGGGCAAAGATCCTCTGGCGGCTCAATGGCATCAGTACAGCCTAATCTACAATGTTCCTCCCCTAAAATTCCTCCTTATCTACTACACAGGATAGAGATAGTGGAAATTCCAGTGACCCTCATAGCTCCAGGCTGGACTAGGTGGATGTGGTTCTTCGACCTAATCATACTCCCAGAAGACGCTCCATGGGCCCTTTCAAACTGTTATTCTAGAAAATACTCTGTGGGTCCTCTTTTGACCATTTTACAATTAGGCCTGGACCAGAATTTTGCCCTGAATACCATCAAGGGTCAAATCTCCTATTCTTTGGTTAAGACTTTTTGTACAAGTTGCCTCATGTGTCTCCCCCTGTACATCTGAACTTGATTTTCTCAACACTGAAAAAAAGGGATTTTATTAAGAACTTCACTGACAGACGCAGCCCTTCATTGACAAGTGGGGTTTATGCACATCCTACTAGGAGTAGACTAGGCAAATAGAAAAAAAGCAAGGTGACCCCTGCCAGGGGGGCGTCCTCACTCCAGCATATAACCCCTCAGCTCTGTATAGCATATCAGTTCGTAACAAGCCGTACAAACGCAACACAGAGGGGTTGGTGCTGCGTCTGTCAGTGAACTCAGAGAAAAGGATTTTACGGTAAGTTCTTAATAAAATCCCTTTTTCTCTTACGTTCACTGACAGACGCAGCCCTTCATTGACAAGTGGGGATGCCCCAAAGCAGTGTCATTCAAGAAGGGTGGGTAAACAACAACTGTATCCAACAAAACCCTATTAGGAGGCACTAGCCGCGCCTACACCGCCACCTGTAAAACTTTACGGCCAAAAGCAGCATCCGCAGATGCTGACACATCAATTTTGTAAAAGTTAGCAAAAGTGTGCACCGAGGCCCAAGTAGCCGCCTTGCACACCTGGGACACCGAAGCTTGGTGTCTGAAAGCCCAGGAAGTACTAACTGCCCTGGTGGAATGAACCGTGACTGGAAAAGGGGGAACTTTGCCCCGAACAGTATATGCATGGGTCACGGTCTGTCTGGTCCAACGGGAAACAGTAGCCGACGAGGCCCCCAACACTTTGCGCGTTCCTTCCATCAGTACAAACAACGCATCAGACTTCCGAAAGAAAGCTGTTGCCGCCAAATGCACCCGCAAAGGCCTCACGACATCCAAAGAATGTAACTCAAATTCCTTGGGATGCGATGGGTGCGGACATAATGAAGGGAGAACAATATCCTCATTAATGTGAAAAGAAGAGACCACCTTTGGTAGAAACGAAGGGGAAGGTCGCAAGGCCGCCTTGTCCTTATGAAGGACCAAGTAGGGAGACTTGCAGGACAATGCTGCCAACTCAGACACCCACTGTTAGTAAAAAGGACTTGCCAGTGTTCCTGGCCATTTCCGCGGTGGTGCGCGTTCGCGCGCCCCCGTGCGCACGCGCCGGAAACGGCGCCAAACGACGCCTATTTAAACCCTGGACATCCTGCACCAAGTTGCTGCTTGTTCTACAGCGTTCCAGACCTGTGGGCCTCAGCTCCCTACCTGTTCCTGTGTTTTCACCTGTTTCCTGTTGACCCGGCTTGCTTTGACCTGTTGTCCGCTACCTGCATCGACCCCGGCTATCCACGACCATCCGCTTGTCTACTCCTCTGTACCTCCGCTGCCCGCCCGTACCTCTCTGCCTGCACGTTGCCAACCCTGCTTATACGACCATTCTCCTGTTTGCACGACCTGCTGGAATCTCACTACAACATCTGTGACCATCCAGCCCTCGTGCCATCCCGCACTCTCGGGCTTCTGTCTACACTACCAGGGGTCCTTGAATCGGGTGCGCAAGAGCGGTTGTTCCCTGCACAAGACAGACTCCACCGTCAGGTACGTAACACCCGCCTAGCGGATGTAATGGCCACTAAGAAAGCCACTTTTTGCGACAGCAATTGTAAGGGAATATCCCTGATCTTCTCACATGGCGGTTTCTGCAGCACCGAAGGTACCAAATTTAAATCCCACGGCGCCAAAGGCGACCGTATCTGAGGATCCACATGGCGTACCCCCTGTACAAAATGTACGCATCAACGAATGTGACGCCAAAGGCCATTGAAAGAGGATCGCCAGATCCGAAATCTGACCCTTGAGAGTACTCAATGCCAACTTGTTAGCCAGGCCCTACTGCAAAAAAGCCAGGACCCGGGACACAATGTAAGAGCGAGGGTTCCAACCCCCCGCCTCACCCCAGGAAATATAGGCCTTCCAGGTATGATGTAAATCTTGCGCGAAGTACACTTGCGCGCCTTAAGCATGGTAGGGATCACGGAGTCAGAGACACCCCTATCCCTCAACACCTGTGACTCAATAGCCAAGCCGTCAAAGCTAGCAAGGGTAAAGCAGGGTGAAGGATGGGTCCCTGCGACAGCAGATGTTCCCACAGCGGAAGACGCCAGGGAACATCTGTCACCATCCGCACCACATCGGCGTACCAAGGGCGCCAAGGCCAATCCGGAGCTACCAGGATTGTTGGAATCCCCTCCGCTTCTATCCTGCGCAGTAGCCGCGGTAAAAGCTTGATGGGAGGGAAAGCGTACAGGAGCCGATACCGACCCCAAGGCACTACCAACGCGTCCGTGGTGGCCGCCAACGGGTCCCTTGTTCTGCACACAAAGGTCTGCACCTTGTGATTGAACCTGGGCGCCATGAGGTTCACATCTGGCGTGCCCCACTTGTGGCAAATTTGGTGGAACACCTCTGGATGTAGGGACCATTCCCCCTGATCCAGCGTCTGGCGACTGAGAAAGTCCGCCTGCCAATTTTCTACGCCCAGAATGTAAATGGCGGAGATTGCCGGCACGTGAAGTTCTGCCCATCTCAGAATGAGAGCCGCTTCCGCAGCCGCTGCCGAGCTCCTTGTTCCACCCCAGCCTTACCGTCCAGTGGGAGAGGCAAAGCCTGATCGCCCTCAACACCAGCACATTTATCGGAAGGCGGGATTCCTGTGCCGACCAACGGCCCTGGGCAGACAGCTGCTCCAGGACCCCCCAGCCCGCTAGGCTGGCGACCATCGTGACTATCGACCAATTCAGGGGGAGAAAAGACTTCCTCAACGTTAGAGCCGGGGCCCGAAGCCACCAGGTCAACGATCCTCTGGTCTGATGATCCAATCTGATCAGCTGGTCCAGGGAATGCGGAGACTTGTCCCACCGTGACAGTATTGCGTGCTGTAGGAGCCGAGTGTGACTCTGGGCGTAAGGTATCGCCTCGAAGGCTGAGACATACAGAACCGTAAGGAGGACCACTGGCGTGACAGCAGGGTTCGCACCGCTGCTTGCAGTGTAAGTAACTTGGCCGGAGGTAATACCACCTTCGCCTGCTCCGTGTCCAGAATCAGACCCAGATATTTCAGTCGACAGGACGGGGTCAACGTCGACTTCTGCAGGTTGATGAGCCAGCTGAAGCCTTTCAATGAGGCCATGGTGATAGCCACATTCTCCTCCAGGGCCGAAGCAGACTCCGCTCGCAGGAGTAAGTCGTCGAGGTATGTTACTACCGCAATGCCTCTCTGCCTCAATAGCGCCAGCACCGGAGCCACCAGCTTGGTGAACACCCGAGGCAAGTGCCACAAATTGGTAATGTAGATCCCTCACCGCAAAGCGCGGAAAACGCTGGTGCCGGGGACAAATGGGGACATGCAGATATGCGTCCCTGATATCCAGAGACGCCATGAAGTCCCCTTGGTGCAGGGCCGCCACGACTGATCGGACAGATTCCATCCGGAACTTTCGCGCCTTCACGAAGTGGTTCAGCGCTTTTAGGTCCAAGACCGGCCTGACGCCACCCTTTTTGGGCACCACAAAGAGATATGAATAGAAGCTGCGGAACCTTTCCAGCGTAGGTACCGGCACAATCACCCCTTGTTCGGAGGGTGTCTGAACAGCCCCTAGGAGGGCCTCCCGACGCCCCTGAGGGAGTCTCAAGTGTGATGGGAAGAACCTGTCTGGGGGTAAAGTGCTGAACTCTATCCGGAGGACACCACCTCCTGCACCCACCGGTCGGAAATGCGTGCAGTCCACCTGTTTGCGAACCCAGAAGTCGGCCCCCCACCCGAGAATCGGGTGGGGGCAACCCATCATGCGGAGGAGGACTTATCCTCCGTCTTTTCGCTCTTGCTCTGCCAGGGCCATTTACCGGATCCCGAGGCAGACTTGCCGGGCCTTGAGCCCTTGCCCGCTGCACCGGGCGCATGAAAAAACCTCTTCTGACCCGAAGAAGCGGGACCCTGCTTACGGCGGAACTCCCGCCGCCTGGGCTCTGGGAGAAAAGTACTCTTCACCCCGGGGAAATCTTTAATGATTTCATCCAACTGTGCCCCAAAGAGCTGACCGCCCTGAAAGGGAAGATCCGTGAGGCCCTTCTTAGATGCGTGGTCACCCGACTAACAGCGTAATCACAGCACCCGTCTGATAATGACTGCGAAAACAGACATCTTAGACAGCATGGGAAGCAGGTCCAAAGCTGCATCACACAGGTACCGAAGACCCTGTATCAGATGGTCCGCTCGCTGTGACACCTCAAGCGAGCTCCCGCAGCTCAACTCATTGTGCAACTCAGTCGCACACTCGGTAAGGGATTGCGCCACCATGGCTGACGCTGGTCTCATGGCCGACCGCACCAACAAGAACCGTGCCTTGGATACCGCCTCCGTCCGTCTATCAGCCGGATCCTTAAAAGAGGGGGAACCCTCCAAGGGGATGGTCGTTGCCTTATTCAGGAGAGCCACTGGAGGGTCCACTGCGGGGGATGCCCACTTCTTCACAAAAGCATCCTCAAAGGGACAGCGAAACGTTTGGGCAAGGAAAAAGGAATTCTGCGGATGCTGCCATTCCTTATAGACCAGCTGGTCAAAGAATTGATCATAGGGATAAGCCCTAGGGGACCTAGGTGGCTTAAAGGACCCACAAACGTATGCAGTCTCCTGTGACTCCGCGGCTTGGCCAAGTCGCAAGGATGCACGGATAATGACGATCAGGGAGGCCACCAGTGCCCTCTCGCGCGCTACCAAGGCCCCCTGGTCTTCCTCGCCATCCAAGGGCTCCAGTTCACCATCTGAGAGCTCCACGGGGGTCCCTGTGACCACTGAGGCCCCTTCCGGTTCAGAATCCTCCCCCGATGAAGGGGGGGGGGCGACGCTTTTTAGTCACCCCCTTAACACGGCACCTTCCGGGGAAAAAATTCCCCCAATACGGATCTTAGCTGATCCAGGGGAACCAGAGGCCCCAACGCAGGTTGCGCTTCAACCGACTCCTCCTTGGAAGGACCCGCAGGTTCAGCCGCCATTGCGCCACCGGACACTGACAGGCCAAAAGGCCCTGACACCCCCACAATGCAGCCCCACAGATCAACCGAGAGACACCCAGGAGGACTGCACCCACCACTACCATCACCCCAAGGAGAGCCCAGCTATACTTGCTGTGTGTGATTGCCCTTTAAGCGCTGCGTCCCAGTATGCGCCGCCCTGTGCCATCCACGCTGTCCAAAAGTGAGAGGAAGAAGCGGCATGAGCCGCACCTTTTCATCCACAGGCACATCAAACATGGCTGCCGAGCGGTCACAAGAGGCCAAAGCCTGTTAAACAAGCCACAACTATGGCGAAATGGCCGCTGGTCCGTCACTAGAGGCCAAAATAGCCCACAAAATGGCCGCGGCTACGGCAAAAAAGGGATTTTATTATAACTTACCGTAAAATCCTTTTCTCCGAGTTCACTGACAGACGCAGCTCTTCTTGACTTTGTGGGTTTTATGTTCGTCTTACCAGGAGTTAACTAGGCAGGGAAAATAATTCAGCTGGCCCCTCCCCTGGGGGCCGTCCTCTTTTCCAACATTAAAACCCCCCCTCACAGAGGAGCTCTCCAGTTTGTACACAAGCCGTACCAAAACAGAGCCCAGAGGGGTGGGTGCTGCGTCTGTCAGTGAACTCGGAGAAAAGGAT
>BLSH010198088.1:870212-880422 GCA_018402905.1 Glandirana rugosa
GAAAAAAAGTCACAACTCTTTTAGTTCAAGTCTACATGTCCCCCTCTGTGTACTCCGTTGAACATGTTTTTCAGAATTGGTTTCTTATCCTCTAAACTGGGAACTACCATAAGTCCCGTTTTAAGACCAGGTCCGGATTAACATTTTACCAGTTTTCTCCTGGGTGTCTTATAAAAGATCTTACTGTCAAACTTTCCCGGGTACCTCGCAGAAGACCCTCATACTAATCCAGCTTCTTGGTGTAGGTGGATCAGGTCGGACCTCGATACTCCCAGAGATCCTCAGGCGGCTCAATGGCATCAGTACAGCCTAATCTACAATGTTCCTCCCCTAAAATTCCTCCTTATCTACTACACAGGATAGAGATAGTGGAAATTCCAGTGACCCTCATAGCTCCAGGCTGGACTAGGTGGATGTGGTTCTTCGACCTAATCATACTCCCAGAAGACGCTCCATGGGCCCTTTCAAACTGTCATTCTAGAAAATATTCTGTGGGTCCTCTTTTGACCATTTTACAATTAGGCCTGGACCAGAATTTTGCCCTGAATACCATCAAGGGTCAAATCTCCTATTCTTTGGTTAAGACTTTTTGTACAAGTTGCCTCATGTGTCTCCCCCTGTACATCTGAACTTGATTTTCTCAACACTGAAAAAAAGGGATTTTATTAAGAACTTACCGTAAAATTCTTTTCTCTGAATTCACTGACAGACGCAGCCCTTCATTGACAAGTGGGGTTTATGCACATCCTACTAGGAGTAGACTAGGCAAATAGAAAAAAAGCAAGCTGACCCCTCCCAGGGGGGCGTCCTCACTCCAGCATATAACCCCTCAGCTCTGTATAGCATATCAGTTCGTAACAAGCCGTACAAACGCAACACAGAGGGGTTGGTGCTGTGTCTGTCAGTGAACTCAGAGAAAAGGATTTTACGGTAAGTTCTTAATAAAATCCCTTTTTCTCTTACATTCACTGACAGACGCAGCCCTTCATTGACAAGTGGGGATGTCCCAAAGCAGTGTCATTCAAGAGGGGTGGGTAAACAACAACTGTATCCAACAAAATCCTCTCAGGAGGTGCCAGCCGCGCCTACACCGCCACCTGTAAAACTTTACGGCCAAAAGCAGCATCCGCAAATGCTGACACATCAATTTTGTAAAACTTAGCAAAAGTGTGCACCGAGGCCCAAGTAGGCGCCTTGCACACCTGGGACACCGAAGCTTGGTGTATGAAAGCCCAGGAAATACTAACTGCCCTGGTGGAATGAACCGTGACTGGAAAAGGGGGAACTTTGCCCCGAACAGTATACGCATGGGTCACGGTCTAACGGGAAACAGTAGCCAACGAGGCCGCCAACCCTTTGCGCGTTCCTTCCGTCAGTACAAACAACGCATCAGACTTCCGAAAGGAAGCTGTAGCCGCCAAATACACCCGCAAAGGCTTCACAACATCCAAAGAATGTAACTCAAATTCCTTGGGATGCGACGGGTGCGGACATAATGAAGGGAGAACAATATCCTCATTAATGTGAAAAGAAGAGACCACCTTTGGTAGAAACGAAGGAGAAGGTCGCAAGGCCGCCTTGTCCTTATGAAGAACCAAGTAGGGAGACTTGCAGGACAACGCTGCCAACTCAGACACCCACCTAGCGGATGTAATGGCCACCAAGAAAGCCACTTTTTGCGACAGCAATTGTAAGGGGATATCCCTGATCTTCTCACATGGCGGTTTCTGCAGCACCGAAAGTACCAAATTTAAATCCCACGGCGCCAAAGGCGACCGTATCTGAGGATCCACATGGCGTACCCCCTGTACAAATGTACGTATCAGCGAATGTGACGCCAAAGGCCATTGAAAGAGGATCGCCAGATCCAAAATCTGACCCTTGAGAGTACTCAATGCCAACTTGTTACCCAGGCCCTGCTGCAAAAAAGCCAGGACCGGCACACAACGTAAGAGCGAGGGTTCCAACCCCCGCTTCACCCCAGGCAATATAGGCCTTCCAGGTACGATGATAAATCTTGCGCGAAGTACACTTGCGCGCCTTAAGCATGGTAGGGATCACGGAGTCAGAGACACCCCTATCCCTCAACACCTGTGACTCAATAGCCAAGCCGTCAAAGCCAGCAAGGGTAAAGCAGGGTGAAGGATAGGTCCCTGCGACAGCAGATGTTCGCGCAGGGGAAGACGCCAGGGAACATCTGTCACCATCCGCACCATATTGGCGTACCAAGGGCGCCAAGGCCAATCCGGAGCTACCAGGATTGTTGGAATCCCCTCCGCTTTTATCCTGCGCAGTAGCCACGGTAAAAGCTTGATGGGAGGGAAAGTGTACAGGAGCCGATACCGACCCCAAGGCGCTACCAACGCATCCGTGGTGGCCGCCAACGGGTCCCTTGTTCTGCACACAAAGGTTTGCACCTTGTGATTGAACCTGGACGCCATGAGGTTCACATCTGGCGTGCCCCACTTGTGGCAAATTTGGTGGAACACCTCTGGATGTAGGGACCATTCCCCCTGATCCAGCGTCTGGCGACTGAGAAAGTCCGCCTGCCAATTTTCTACGCCCGGAATGTAAATGGCGGAGATTGCCGGCATGTGAAGTTCTGCCCATCTCAGAATGAGAGCCGCTTCCGCAGCCGCTGCCGAGCTCCTTGTTCTGCCCTGATGGTTCACATACGCCACCGCCGTGGCATTGTCCGATTGAACTCGAGCTGGGAGGCCGCGCAGCCTTACCGTCCAGTGGGAGAGGCAAAGCCTGATCGCCCTCAACTCCAGCACATTTATCGGAAGGCGGGATTCCTGTGCCGACCAACGGCCCTGGGCAGACAGCTGCTCCAGGACCCCCCCCAGCCCGCTAGGCTGGCGACCATCGTGACTATCTACCAATTCAGGGGGAGAAAAAAGACTTCCCCCAACGTTAGAGCTGGGGCCCGAAGGCACCAGGTCAATGATCCTCTGGTCTGATGATCCAATCTGATCAGCCGGTCCAGGGAATGCGGAGACTTGTCCCACCGTGACAGTATTGCTCGCTGTAGGAGCCGAGTGTGACTCTGGGCGTAAGGTATCGCCTCGAAGGCTGAGACATACAGAACCGTAAGGAGAACCACTGGCGTGACAGCAGGGTTCGCACCGTTGCTTGCAGTGTAAGTAACTTGGCCGGAGGTAAGAATACCTTCGCCTGCTCCGTGTCCAGAATCAGACCCAGATATTCCAGTCGACAGGACGGGGTCAACGTCGACTTCTGCAGGTTGATCAGCCAGCCGAAGCCTTTCAATGAGGCCATGGTGATAGCCACATTCTCCTCCAGGGCCGAAGCAGACTCCACTCGCAGGAGTAAGTCGTCGAGGTATGCTACTACCGCAATGCCTCTCTGCCTCAATAGCGCCAGCACCGGAGCCACCAGCTTGGTGAACACCCAAGGCAAGACCGAATGGAAGTGCCACAAATTGGTAATGTAGATCCCTCACCGCAAAGCGCAGAAAACGCTGGTGCCGGGGACATGCAGATACGCGTCCCTGATATCCAGAGACGCCATGAAGTTCCTTTGGTGCAGGGCCGCCACGACTGATCGGACAGATTCCATCCGGAACTTTCGCGCCTTCACGAAGTGGTTCAGCGCTTTTAGGTCCAAGACCGGCCTGACGCCACCCTTTTTGGGCACCACAAAGAGATATGAATAGAAGCCGTGGAACCTTTCCAGCGGAGGTACCGGCACAATTACCCCTTGTTCGGAGGGGTCTGAACATCCCCTAGGAGGGCCTCCCGAAGCCCCTGAGGGAGTCTCAAGTGTGATGGGAAGAACCTGTCTGGGGGTAGAGTGCTGAACTCTATCCTGTATCCGGAGGACACCACCTCCTGCACCCACCGGTCGGAAATGCGTGCAGTCCACCTGTCTGCGAACCCAGAAGTCGGCCCCCCACCCCCTCGGGCAACCCATCATGCGGAGGAGGACTTATCCTCCGTCTTTTCGCTCTTGCTCTGCCAGGGCCATTTACTGGATCCAGAGGCAGACTTGCCGGGCCTTGAGCCCTTGCCTGCTGCACCGGGCGCATGAAAAAACCTCTTCTGACCCGAAGAAGCGGGACCCTGCTAACGGCGGAACTCCCGCCGACTGGGCTCCGGGAGAAAAGTACTCTTTACCCCGGGGAAATCTTTAATGATTTCATCCAACTGTGTCCCAAAGAGCTGACCGCCCTGAAAGGGAAGATCCGTGAGGCCCTTCTTAGATGCGTGGTCACCCGACTAACAGCGTAACCACAGCACCCGTCTGATAATGACTGCGAAAACAGACATCAGACAGCATGGGAAGCAGGTCCAAAGCTGCATCACACAGGTACCGAAGACCCTGTATCAGATGGTCCGCTCGCTGTGACGCCTCAAGCGAGCTCCCGCAGCTCAACTCATTGTGCAACTCAGTCGCACACTCGATAAGGGATTGCGCCACCATGACTGACGCTGGTCTCATGGCCGACCGCGCCAACAAGAACAGTGCCTTGGATACGGCCTCCGTCCGCCTATCGGCCGGATCCTTAAAAGAGGGAGAACCCTCCAAGGGGATGGTCGTTGCCTTATTCAGGCGAGCCACTGGAGGGTTCACTGTGGGGGGATGCCCACTTCTTCACAAAACTATCCTCAAAGGGATAGCGTACAGCGAAACATTTGGGCAAGGAAAAGGAATTCTGCGGACGCTGCCATTCCTTATAGACCAGCTGGTCAAAGAATTGATCATAGGGATAAGCCCTAGGGGAACTAGGTGGCTTAAAGGACCCACAAACGTATGCAGTCTCCTGCGACTCCGCGGCTTGGCCCAGTCGCAAGGATGCATGGATATTGACGATCAGGGAGGCCACCAGCGCCCTCTCACGCGCTACCAAGGCCCCCTGGTCTTCCTCACTATCCGAGGGCTCCAGTTCACCATCTGAGAGCTCCACGGGGGTCCTTGTGACCACTGAGGCCCCTTCCGGTTCAGAATCCTCCCCCGATGAAGGGGGGGGGGGGGTGGACGCTTCTTAGTCACCCCCTTAACACGGCACCTCCCGTGGAAAAAATTCCCCCAATACGGATCTTAGCTGATCCAGGGGAACCAGAGGCCCCAGCACAGGTTGCGCTTCAACCGACTCCTCCTTGGAAGGACCCGCAGGTTCAGCCGCCATTGCGCCACCGGACACCGACAGGCCAAAAGGCCCTGACACCCCCACAATGCAGCCCCACCACTGCCCCACAGATCAACCGGGAGACACCCAGGAGGACTGCACCCACCACTACCAGCACCCCAGGGAGAGCCCAGCTATACTTGCTGTGTGTGATTGTCCTTTAAGCGCTGCGTCCCAGTAGCAGTGCTTTGCCGCCAGTCAGGAGCCTGCGCCGCCCTGTGCCATCCACGCTGTCCCAGAGTGAAAGAGGAAGAAGCGGCGTCAGCCGCACCTTTTCATCCACAGGCACATCAAACATGGCTGCCGAGCGGTCACAAGAGGCCAAAGCCTGTTACACAGGCCACGACTATGGCAAAATGGCCGCCGGTCCGTCACTAGAGGCCAAAATAGCCCACAAAATGGCCGCGGCTACGGCAAAATGGCCGCGGATCGCCGTATGGCGGCTTTTTGAGCGCAGGGTGCGGTGCAGGGGAAGGGGGGACCCCAAGCAAAAACACCCAGGGGGACCTGTAGCCCTAGAAACCCTCCACCGGCCGGCCTAGTCCGCTAAAAACACCCAGCCCCCCCCTCCGCACCCCTAGGGGGGGAGAGAGGGGGCCACTCACCAATCCGACGGGAGTAGCAGGTAGCCACCCGGTTGCAGACCTTCCTCCCATCTGGTGGAGAGGGATGCTGCAGGCCAAGCGCCCCTGGACGTGAGCAGAGCCCGGTCACTGGGCGCAAGTGAAGGTCACCCACTGGCCTCCCGCATGGAACGGGTACGATGCAGCGGATCCCGCCAGGGCTAAGGGTAGCTCGCATCGGTCGGCCGCACTGGGGAAAGTTCAGAATTCTGGATATCCTCTATACCCCAGCCGGCTACTTGATAGCAGTCTTCTATCAGATAGCTTGAAAAGCCCAAAGAAGAAACAATCTGTGGAACCGCAGGTCCCAGCAGGGAACCAGATCTAACTCCTTGCACTAGGCATAATAAAACTGATACAGAGCTGAGGGGTTATATGCTGGAGTGAGGACGGCCCCCTGGGAGCGGTAAGCTTGCTTTTTTTCTATTTGCCTAGTCTACTCCTAATAGGATGTGCATAAACCCCACTTGTCAATGAAGGGCTGCGTCTGTCAGTAAACGTAACAGAAAACCACCAATTGAATCTATTAAGGATATTCTTTCTACGCTTTCAAGCTTGATTTTCCTGTCGCAATCACCTCTGCAAGGCAGGTGTCTCAACTAACAGCCTGGTCTTGTAATGAACCTTTTCTGATCTTACAGAGACAAGATAGTGATGAGCCCTTAATTTTCTTCCTAAAGTGGTTTCAGCCGTTCACCTCAACCAAGACATTGTAGCATTAGAAACTGACAGAGGAATGGAAGTACATTAGAAGGATTTTCACCTTCATTGTCTGGATGCAGCTTGTGCTACAGGAGTTTTACCAGGTGGATTTTTTGGAACCTCAAGTAATACCAGCTTTTAGGCACAAGGTTCTTTGAAGCTGCTCTGTAAGCTACAGGCACTCCCCAGGTTTTGTTTTTTATTATTTATTTAGTGGGCCTTTTATTTTTCTTTGTTGCCACCCCACAGCTGGACTGCTTTTAGACTGTCCAAAATGTCTCTGAATTCAGTGCCCCTCAGTTGCGAGAAAGAAAATTGAATTTATGTGTTCACTTTAAAATCCTTTTGTTGGCGTTCAACCCTCTATCTTTATGGTCATGTTCTCTATAGTGCTTTGCAACAAAATTGAAGCATGGAGGAGCATGTCAAGACACTGGGAGGGGCAACAGAGAGTGGACCAGCTGGGAACAAGTGCACTGCTGCCTGCATGACAGAGCTCCAGAAGTCAGGTCAAGTGCAACAAAGGAGATTGCTACATCCATCACTGTGTGATCAGAACTGCAGGTGACATTGAGGGCGTGTGTCTGTGTATGTTATGCATATCCTGGAAGAAAGACTCCCTGTCTTAACCTTCACTTATATAAAATGGCTGCCCGTACAGCACAGGTGAACAGTGTGCTATTAAATATTTACATAAAAAATACAGCCTGCTTTTAAAAATAAACTTCCTAAATGTCATCACCAACATCTGTGGGTTTTTTTTGTGTGTTTGTGTGTTGTCTGACCCCCCGCAATGCCGATCTCGGTAAAGTGCTTCGATCCGAAGCACTTTACCATGTGACCAGCCGTGACCAATCACGGCTGGTCACAGTGTAATACAGGAAAGCCGTTTATCGGCTTTCCTGTACTCAGGTCTGCAGACCTGATGAGGGGAGAGCCGATCGGCTGCATCCCTGACAGGGAGGGTTTGTGCTGATGATTTATCAGCACAGCCCTCCCTTGGATCGCCACCCTAGACCACCAGGGAGCCTGCCCAGGGACCACCAGGGATGTGCCCACCCAGGACCACCAGGGAGCCGATCTGGACCACCAGGGAGACCCCCCTAGACCACCAGGTAAGTGACATACTGCTCAGGTCCACCTTCACTCTGCCACCTTCAGATGCCAACCTAGACCACCAGGGAATGAGCCCCTATTATTGCATATGCCCACCAGTGCCCCTATCAGTGCCCACCAGTGCCCCTATCAATGCATACCAGTGCCACACATCAGTGCCCACCATTGCCACCTACCAGTGCCCACCTATCAGTGCCCATCAGTGCCACCTATCAGTGCCCAGTGCCGCCTATGAGTGCCAATCAGTGCTGTCTATTAGTGCCCATCAGTGCCGCTTAGCAGTGTCCGTCAGTGCTGCATATCAGTGCCCATCAGTGCTGTATATCAGTGCCACCTCTCAGTACCCGTCAGTGCTGCTTATCAGTGCCGCCTAACAGTGCTCATCATCGCTGCAAATAAGTGCCTCATCATCAGTGCCAATCAGTACTGCCATATCAGTGCCCGTCAGTGTAGCCTCATCAGTGCCCACCAGTGATGGAGAAAATGTACTTATTTACAAAGTTTTGTGACAAAAAGAGATTTTTTTTTTCTTTTTCAAAATTTTCGGTCTTTTTTTATTTGTAGCGCAAAAAATAAAAACCGCAGGGGTGATCAAATACCACCAAAAGAAAGCTCTATTTGTGGGAACAAAATGATAAAAACATTGTTTGGGTACAGCGTCGCGCGACCGCGCAATTGTCATTCAAAGCGCAACAGCACTGAAAACTGAAAATTGGTCTGGTAGTAAAGTGTTCTAAGAGCATAGCATTGAAGTGGTTAAAGTGTTAGTCCATGCAAAAACTAAAATTCATGTATCTATAGCCACCCACATTCTAACACTATCCTCTCTAACCCTGTGAAGAAAAAAAACAGTATACATACCTTTTCTGCAGGCGATCCGACCCGGTCTCCAGTGGTGGAACTCTGCACAGGACACGACTGACAACGGCTGTGAAATGAATGGGAAGTGCCTTCACCCATAGACTTACTATGGGGCTTCCGCTGTCATCCATGTCCTATGCACCCGCCTCTAAACAGAAGCCGCGGCTAATAGCTCAGTGTGGGGTCGGATCGCCTGCAGAAAAGGTATGTATACTGCTTTTTTTTCCCCAGGGTTAGAGAGGTTAGTGTTAGAATGTGTGTGGCTATAGATACAGGGACTTTAGTTTTTGCATGGACTTCCAGTTTAAGCCAAAAGTTTTTTTTTTTGTTGTTCTATGTAGAATAGGAAATTATTGAAACTCCTATGAGTAATTCTTTCTGCTGTGTGCCATTGGGGAGATTTACTTTCACTTCCTTTCCCAGAGGCACAAGAAATGAGAGGAATTCTCTCAAGAGTGAGAGGAAATCCCTTTTCGCAGTTTTCACCAAAACTGGTATCCCCTCCTATCCAGATGACAAATGTAATTTTTTTTGATTTCCCATCACTTTCTGCTCAGTGACAATGGTCATCAAGAGCAATACAGGGAGCAATTCTACCCAAACGGGGAACAGACAGCATACAAGCCTGACAGATGTCTTAACCCTTCCATATACCACCCAAAAAAAAGGGATTTTTTGTATAACTTACCGTAAAATCCTTTTCTCTGAGTTCACTGACAGACGCAGCAATTCTTATGACACATGGGGGTTATGCTCATCCTACTAGGAGTAGCCTAGGCAAAACAAACAAAAGTGTAGGTTGGCCCCTCCCAGGGGGCCGTCCTCACCTTAGCATATAATCCCCCTGCTCTGTACAGTACACCAGTTCGTAACAAGCCGTACACAACCAACGCAGAGGGGTGGGTGCTGCATCTGTCAGTGAACTCAGAGAAAAGGATTTTATGGTAAGTTATACAAAAAAATCCCTTTTTCTCTTCCGTTCACTGACAGACGCAACAATTCTTATGACACATGGGGACGTCCCAAAGCTGTGCCAATCAAGAGGGGTGGGCAAAATCATAACAACTGTACCCAACAGAAAAACGCCCTCTCAGGCGGCGCTAACCGCGCCTATATTGCCGCTTGTAATACCTTGCGGCCAAAAGCAGCATCCGAGGATGCTGCAACATCAATTTTGTAAAACTTAGTAAACGTGTGCACTGAGGCCTAAGTTGTCGCTTTGCACACCTGGGACACCGAGGCTTGGTGTCTAAACGCCCAGGACGTACTAACTGCCCTGGTGGAATGAGCCGTGACTGGAAACGGGGGAACCTTACCCCGAATCTCATATGCATGAGTCACGGTCTTCCGTATCCAACGAGACACGGTAGCTGACGAGGCCGCCATACCTTTGCGCGACCCTTCCGTCAGCAAAAATAAAGAATCAGACTTCCGAAAGGAAGCTGTAGAACTTAAATGCACCCGCAAGGCCCTAACCACATCCAAAGAATGCAGCTCAACTTCTTTGGGATGTGATGGGTGCGGGCACAATGAGGGGAGAACAATATCCTCATTTAAATGAAAGGAAGAAACCACCTTCGGAAGAGACGAAGGGGAAGGCCGCAGAGCTGCCTTGCCCTTATGGAGGACCAAGTAAGGTGACCTACAGGATAACGCAGCCAACTCCGACACCCGCCTGGCGGATGTGATAGCCACCAGAAAGGCCACCTTCTGCGACCACCGATAGTGTAGGCGGTCCGCCCACAGCCTCAATCGT
>BLSH010198088.1:890632-904631 GCA_018402905.1 Glandirana rugosa
GACCCGCAAAAATCGTCTGATCCGGCCGGCCACCTCCCAAAGATCCCGATGTCCAGGGGGACCCACAAAAACGAGCCCCAGGGGGGACGTGGCGTGGGGTGCGAGTTTTTCGGCGGTAAACCGCTAGGCGGCGGTAAAGAGGATGCAAGTGACTGTCTGCGTCGAGAAGAACTGAAACACCCAAAATACAAGCAGAATGGTCCTCAATTGATCCGTCCCTTTTCTTAAGTCGACCGGGGAGGGGACCCCCGGCAGGAGAAAAGGATGCAATTTTGGTGGGGAGTGTCTCCTCGAGAGGTCAAAGTTACGGATCAAACGTTCCTCAACTGGACCGAAGGGATACCCTTAAAAAGAAAAAATGGTCACAATAGGACCGCAGTTCCCATAGGGAAGCCAGGTCAACTCCTTGCAAACTAGGCATTGAAACTGGAGAGCTCCTCTGTGAGGGGTGGTTTTAACGTAGGAAAAGAGGACGGCCCCCAGGGGAGGGGCCAGCTGAATTCTTTTCCCTGCCTAGTTAACTCCTGGTAAGACGAACATAAAACCCACAAAGTCAAGAAGAGCTGCGTCTGTCAGTGAACGTAGGAGAAATGGCGGCGGATCGCCAAATGGCGGCTTTTTGAGCGTGGGGTGCGGTGCAGGGGGGACCCCGAGCAAAAACACCCAGGGGGACCTGTAGCCCTAGAAACCCTCCACCGGCCGGCCTAGTCTGCTAAAAACGCCCAGCCCCCCCCTCCGCACCCCTAGGGGGGGAGAGAGGGGGCCACTCACCAATCCGACGGGCGTAGCAGGTAGCCACCCGGTTGCAGACCTTCCTCCCATCTGGTGGAGAGGGATGCTGCAGGCCAAGCGCCCTGGACGTGAGCAGAGCTCGGTCACTGGGCACAAGTGGGGGTCACCCACTGGCCTCCCGCATGGAACAGGTACGATGCAGCGGATCCCGCCAGGGCTAAGGGTAGCTCACATCGGTCGGCCGCACTGGGGAAGGTTCAGGATTCGGGATATCCTCTATGCCCCAGCCGGCTAATTGATAGCAGTCTTCTATCAGATAGCTTGAAAAGCCCAAAGAAGAAACAATCTGTGGAACCGCAGGTCCCAGCAGGGAACCAGATCTAACTCCTTGCACTAGGCATAATAAAACTGATACAGAGCTGAGGGGTTATATGCTGGAGTGAGGACGGCCCCCTGGGAGGGGTCAACTTGCTTTTTTTCTATTTGCCTAGTCTACTCCTAGTAGGATGTGCATAAACCCCACTTGTCAATGAAGGGCTGCGTCTGTCAGTGAATGCAACAGAAAACCACCAATTGAATCTATTAAGGATATTCTTTCTACGCTTACAAGCTTGATTTTCCTGTCGCAATCACCTCTGCAAGGCAGGTGTCTCAACTAACAGCCTGGTCTTGTAATGAACCTTTTCTGATCTTACAGAGACAAGATAGTGATGAGCCCTTGATTTTCTTCCTAAAGAGGTTTCAGCTGTTCACCTCAACCAAGACATTGTAGCATTAGAAACTGACAGAGGAATGGAAGTACATTAGAAGGATTTTCACCTTCATTGTCTGGATGCAGCTTGTGCTACAGGAGTTTTAGCAGGTGGATTTTTTGGAACCTCATGTAATACCAGCTTTTAGGCACAAGGTTCTTTGAAGCTGCTCTGTAAGCTACAGGCACTCCCCAGGTTTTGTTTTTTATTATTTATTTAGTGGGCCTTTTATTTTTCTTTGTTGCCACCCCACAGCTGGACTGCTTTTAGACTGTCCAAAATGTCTCTGAATTCAGTGCCCCTCAGTTGCGAGAAAGAAAATAGAATTTATGTGTTCACCTTAAAATCCTTTTGTTGGCGTTCAACCATCTATCTTTATGGTCATGTTCTCTATAGTGCTTTGTAACAAAATTGAAGCATGGAGGAGCATGTCAAGACACTGGGAGGGGCAACGGAGAGTGGACCAGCTGGGAACAAGTGCACTGCTGCCTGCATGACAGAGCTCCAGAAGTCAGGTCAAGTGCAACAAAGGAGATCGCTACATCCATCACTGTGTGATCAGAACTGCAGGTGACATTGAGGGTGTGTGTTTGTGTATGTTATGCATATCCTGGAAGAAAGACTCCCTGTCTTAACCTTCCCTTATATAAAATGGCTGCCCACACAGCACAGGTGAACAGTGTGCTATTAAATATTTACATAAAAAAATACAGCCTGCTTTTAAAAATAAGCTTCCTAAATGTCATCCCCAACATCTGTGGGTGCTGTGGGTTTTTTTTGTGTGTTTTAAACAATAAAGCATTACTTAAAGTGGAAGTCCATTGTGGAATTCCAAATTACTTTAAAAGCATTAAAGCATTACTTAAAGTGTTAGTCCATGCAAAAACTAAAATTCCTGTATCTATAGCCACCCACATTCTAACACTATCCTCTCTAACCCTGTGAAGAAAAAAACAGTATACATACCTTTTCTGCAGGCGATCCGACCCGGTCTCCAGTGGTGGAAGCTCTACACAGGACACGGCTGACAACGGCTGTGAAATGAATGGGAAGTGCCGTCACCCATAGACTGACTATGGGGCTTCCGCTGTCGTCCATGTCCTATGCACTCGCCTCTAAACAGAAGCCGCGGCTAATAGCTCAGTGTGGGGTCTGATCGCCTGCAGAAAAGGTATGTTTATTTATTTATTTATTTTTTTACTAGTAATGGTGGCGATCTGCGATTTTTAGTGGGACTGCGACATTGCGGCGGACAGATCGGACACTTTTTAGGGGCCAATGACATTTATACATCGATCAGTGCTGCTTTAAATAGCCACTGATTACTGTATAAATGTCCCTGGCAGGGAAGGGGTTAAACTGTAGGAGGTGATCAAGGGCTTAAGTGTGTTCCCTAAGAGTGTTCTAACTGTGTGGGGGCTCGGCTGACAGATCTAACTGTTCCCGATCACTGGGAACAGTAGATCTCTGTCATGTCCCCTGACAGAATGGGGATCTGCCACGTTTACATCGGCTGATCCCCATTCTGCCTCTGTAACAGATGATCGCAAGTCGCCGGCGGACATAGAGTCCGCCCGACCTTTGGGCACGCTCACGCACCATGCAGCGGGCTTGATAGCGCGCTGCCGACAGCACCTGCAACTGCACGAGCAGCTATGGCAATTCGCACAGGAGAGTTGACCTGCCGCTGTCAAACAACTAAGGCTGGTCGGCAAGTGGTTAAAAAACATTTTTTTCAAATAATTTTATCTTACCTTAAAAGTGCCTAACATGAAAGCAACAATCACAAAATGCAAGAAAAAAAAAACAAACATAAATTATGACCAACATTTGAAAAGTTGTATTTATAATGAAGAGACAAAAACACCTCTGTTCATCACACTTCACTGATTTTTTTTTAAAATGCATACATCTGATACAAGGATCCTGTAAGTATTGGAAAACTCCACTTAACAGCATTCTGTCAAGGTTCTGGGAAGAGTGTTACAAGTACACGAATCTTTCCGCTGTTTGAATATTTAAATTGTTGCATACAAAACCTCCAATTTTTGACAGCATATCCTTCGTTGCTGCGATAGGTGGACAGCACTCCACTCACATTTCCCCTGCACTGCTGGAATGCTATTGTGTGAAATTACCCTCTAACTCACTTAGCATTGTGACACATTCCCTTCAAAGGTAGTGACTTCACTACATGCACATTTAATAATTTAGTAGCACAAGAATAATCCTTAAATGTCTTCTCAATTTCAAACACTGTGAAATGAATGTATTGCATTTTGGGGTTGAGGGGCTGTCAACAAGGGTTAATCAGATGCTACTAAATTCTTATTTATTCTTGTAGTGCATTGTAACTTTAAGACCTGGTCATCTTTGGCAGAGTAGGGGTTAACAAACCCTGAAGACCAAACATACGTTGAGGCTGATTTATAAAAACTTGTACAGAAATAAAAACGGACGCTGTTGTCCATGACAACACATCAGAAAACTGATTTCACTTTCCAAACTTAATGGGAAACCGAAAAAGTTAGAATTTGAGTGCTTACGTCAGCTGCATTTTTGTTAGTCCGCGTTTTGATAAATCAGCCTTGTGATACAAAGAACATCAGCATGTTCTGCAAAATGGGTTATTTTTCATGTAAGCTGCATGCAGACTGCCAATCTTGGACAGAAATACTGCTGACTGGAAACGCAAAAGGAAAAGCAAAAAAAACTGTATTTTGTACCTCTGATGTATTTCTTGTAACACGCACTTAATTTTATATGAAAAACAAAACAAAGTTTTTGTCACCCTTTTTGACCTTTAGAAGAAAACACTCATTTGTATGAAAATATAAATTAAAAAGGTGCAAAAACATACTAGACACTGCAGAACACTAAAGGAGTCAGGGAGAAGAGCAAAGCATTGCACAGCAATAGCTTGCTGTCAGCCCTGAGAGCAAAGGTATATGGGAATGGTCTAATGCAAAAATGACTGTAACAGTAAAAACAAAATTAAGGCAAAGTCTTCCATCTGGGGTTGGGGGAAGGGGGTTAAGTAGTAACGTGATACTGTGGATCCCTCAGGCTGTAGATAGGATAAAACAGGTGCTTAAGTCGTTGTTCATAAGTTACAATTGATCTGAACATAACAGATGGTCAGCATCAATCCACATCTTCAATGCCTGTCTCTTGAATACATAAATTAGTGTTTGTTGTTAATAGGAGGTGCCATGTTAGACAGGTACATTGGAATCCTAGTATATGATGTCAAGATCCTTTTCAAATACTATCTATACCTTTAGGTCCAAGCAAAGGTGCAGGTTGAAAAGTCTAAAAGTCAGTTAGAACTGGATGAGTTCAGTTTGATGGATACCTACTGAAGTTATGTTCTCAAAACATTCTGATTCCAAAAGACAGATACAAAGTATACCGTATTTTGCCTTGACCAACAGGTGCAGCACAGACATCTTCTGAAAAGTCATGAAACAGAAAATAAGTACCTAGAGTTTTCAAAAATAAAAGATCCAAATTGATCATTCTGACATTGTCCGGTAACAGAGTAAGGTATGGGATGGATACTTTCACCATAGCAGCTAAGAGGTTTGTGCTGCTTACTGCAGATGCCAGAAATGTTAAATAATGTAATAATGCATAGAGAGAATTATATTGGAATGCTCAGAAAAAGATATGTCTAAAACACCTGTAATGCCCAGGAATCATTTGGGTCATCTTGAGGGCACAAATTCAACATTCGCATGTAGCTGTAAAGTGGCTGCAGAGCTTGATAGAGTCAGCTTGTAAGAGAATTCATATAAAAAATAATTGAGAAACTTCAACTTTGTAAATATGGCGAAGAATATGAGATAGAAACAAGAAAGTAATGGTCTTAAACGAAAACCTAGAACCCGAAAAAAAAAAAAAACTTATAGTTTGCATTACCTAAATTTGGAATGAACTGCCATATTGGAAAGGGTTTCTGAACAGATAATAACCTTTGTTTGCTTTAAAAACAAACAGGCAGCTGCACTTTCTCCCTTGTATTGCCTGTCTAGAATGTGCAGGAGGATGGCAGCTTGTAGTGCAACTTGAGTTTTGTGCCCAACCTTAGCACTCTCTATTGAGAAGAGTAACTGTTAAAAACAGTCTGCCATAACCCCAAACCATGAAGCCAACAGAACATTAGAGGTAGCGGCTTGTAGAGTTCCTGTGCCAAGAAGCCAGATCATCTCCTCCTTCAAGCCTCAATTCAGTGGAGGCATTATTGTGCAAACACCAGAAGTGGTATCATACAGGTAGGCCAAAGCGGTGCTTCTTTTTCTTCACAGACTTTGAGTTTGTCAACCTACGTAGATCCTCCTCACCATCAGATTCTTCCATTTCATCATCAGCCGATATGAGAATCTAGCATAAAGAGAGAATAGAGTTATAGGGCATTGAGCTTCACAGTTTCAAGACATACTTCACCTCCTAGGCAAGCAAATATCAAAGTTTAACTATGGCCAGAATAAAAAATGTGATATATACACCAATCAGCCATAACGTTATGACCACCCAACTAATATGGAGTAGGTTCCCTTTTTGCAACCAAAACGGCCTTGGCCTGCTGAGGCATGACACCACTCTAGACCTCTGAAGATAAGCTGTGGTATCTGGCACCAAGCTGTCAGTTGCAGATCCTTTAAGACCTGTACGTGGCGAAGTAGGGCCTCCATGGATCGGGCTTGTGTTTTCAGCACATCCCACAGATGCTCGAATGGATTGAGATCTGGAGAATTGGGAGATCAAGTTAACACCTCAAACTCATTATTGTAAATTTCAAACCATTCTTTAAACTTTTTTGTAGTATGACAGAGTGCATTATCATGCAGAAAGATGCCATTGATATCAGGGAATACTGTTTATATGAAAGGGTTTACTTAGTTAGCAATAATGTTTAGGTAGATGGTATGTGTCAAGTAACATCCATGTGAATGGCAGGACCCAAGGTTTCCCAGCAGAATGTTGCTCAAAGCATTACCCTGCCTCTGTCGGCTTGCATTCTTCCCATACTGCATCCTGGTGCCATCTCCACCCCAGGTAAGCAACACACACACCCGGCCATCCACATGATGTAAAAGAAAATGTGATTCATCAGACTGAGACTGCTTCTTCCACTGCTCTGTGGTCCAGTTTTGATGCCCATGTGCCCAATGTAGACATTTTTGGATGTTGACAGAGGTTAGCATGGGCACCCTGACGGCTGTGAGGCTATGCAGTCATATACACAACAAACTGCAATGCCTATTTTTTCTGCTTTAAACATCAACTTCAGGGACAACATGTTTACTTGCTGCTTAACCACTTCCGTACCGCCGGACGTCATATGACGTCCTTGGGTTTGAGTGGTGATACCTGACTGGTGCCTGCAGCTGCAGGCACCATTCAGATACGTTTTCTTCTTCTGGCGATTCTGAACAAGATAAAAGTGGTCTTAGCGGCGGATTCGCCGCAAGATCACTTTTATCAGCGGCGGGAGAGGTGCCCCCCCTCCTGCCGCTTTCCCGCCATCTCCGCCGCTTACCGGACCCGCCGGCAGTGGCGGAGATGGTTGGATCCGCCCCCTCAGTGTCCATGAGCCGCGTGAGCGGCTGAACTGTTCACCCGGCTCCATAGTACGACAAGGCGGAAATGACGTCAGAAGTCAGTTCCGCCCAACGGTCTTAACCACTCCAGGTCCGCGCTATTGCCGAAATACGGCTCCAGCGCGGACCTGAAATGCCCGGACGACGTCCATGGACGTCGTCCACTGCGCATGCTCCCGCGCGCCCCCTTTCTTTCCTCATATAAACTATGTGGTGAATGCTGACATCTATCTGGAGACGACGGTTCGGGAGTGTATGAGCCATCAGCTTGGAACCTCTCTTCCCCTCCATACCTTAGCCCTCATTGGCAGATGACACCATACTGTGGATACTCGAGTTGGATTTTCTGATATCCGCGCATGATCTACCAACATCTGGTAAGCTCACACCCATTATATATATCGTTTGTCTAGTAGACCACATCAGGAATTTCTGGGGGTTGGATACCCCTTCCATCGATGAAGGATTTGAATCTCTTTGGGAATAAGCTTTAATGAACGAACCATATAGACTGATATATACCTTTTTTTGATGTTCCATTTGAACTTTTCTCCCAATGTTTTTTCTGAAAAACTATTACTGGTTTCTAACATGAACTTTATTGGATTTTAATGTTTTTTCAGGACACATATTTATACTCTGTTTTTAGCTCCTCATAGTTTGGTCTTTTTCTATCTTAGGCGCTGTGATTATTTTAGGATAAAAATAAAATGTAAAAAGCAAAATTAAAAAAAAAAAAAAAAAATTTAAAGCACTTCGTCCCGCCGAGTTCGCAAGCAGAAGCGAACGCATACGCAAGTCCCGCCCACATATGAAAACGGTGTTCAAACCACACATGTGAGGTATCACCGCGATCGGTAGAGCAAGAGCAATAATTCTAGCACTAGACCTCCTCTGTAACTCAAAACTGCTAACCTGAAGAATGTTTTAAAGGTCGCCAATGAAGATTTTAAAGTTGCAAAGTTTGTCGCTGTTCCGCGAGCGGACGCAATTTTGAAGCATGACATGTTTGATATCATTTTACTCAGCGTAACATTATCTTTCACAATATGGAAAAAAATTGCCCTAACTTTACTGTTTTCTTATTTTTTAACTAAAAAAAAAAATGAATTTATTAAAAAAAAAGCATGCTTGGAAGACCTCTGCGCAAATACGGTGTGACAAAGTTTTGCAATGACCGCCATTTTATTCTCTAGGGTGTTAGAAAAAAATAAATAAATGTTTGGGGGTTCTAAGTAATTTATAGCAAAAAAACTGTTTTTAACTTGTAACCGCCGAACCCAAAAAAACAGGCTTGGTTTGGAAGTGGTTAATATATCCCACAGACTTTCAGATGCCATTGTAACAAGATAATCAGTGTTATTCACTTAACCTGTCAGAGGTCATAAAGTTGTGGCGGATTGGTGTATATATAGGCTCTGTCACTGGCATTAAAATGGAATTTCGCCCATAATAGTTTTAGATCAATTAATGTTCTTTAAACGGTATTAAACACAAAACCAAAAATGTAATATACTGCAGCTTAGCAATCATTAGATTGGTAAATGTGTGTGATTCCTCAAGGTCGTTCAGATTAATAGGAGTAGGCTAGAAATGACCAAAACACAATGTGAAAGCGAATATATGATGTAACATTTTGACCATAGATGTACTTTATTTATCTCTCCAGTTTATATGCATGCAGAAGTGCTCTGATTTCAAACAATTTTCAACTACAGAGAATCAAACATTTAAATAAAAGGGATCAAAACAGTTTTTGCCACTGCTGTACTGGAATCCAAAGCAGTGCTGTCAGCTCTATTCGGTTCTGTTTTTTTCTGTATTTGCAGTGTTGCTAAAGGGCTATAGCATTTGGAAATGTGCATGTGCTGCAGAGATGTACTTTTTTTAAAATATTTTTTTAGACATACACTTAAACCATTTTACATTTCACATGATTTGTAATTCTGTTCAGCCAGTCATGCGATTCACAACATACATCTCTGCCATTCTGCATGGGAATCAAAATTACAACACTGAACACTATTTCCTTGTTCAGATTTACAGGTTCCTGGGTCACTTCTCACTGTAAAGAGGTGTAGGTTGTACTTCATTGTTCAATGTAATAAGAAATACCAAAAATGAACCTGGAAATAGGAAAGTTTCCAACCCAATTGTAAAGTTTGACAGGTGTGTACAAGTGAAAACAGCTCTACAGCATTGCAAATTAAATAGTTTGCGTGTATGTCAGCTGTATGATTTAGCTGTTAGGCCTCGCTCACACGGGCATACTCTATTGTACGCCAATGCAAGGGCTGAGTTTACCCACACAGAGATGCACTGGTGTTCCATGCATACCCATGCAGGTAGTCCTATTTATTTAAATTGAGATGTAGCGGCTGAACGGACACAGCCGTTCAATTGCAGGTGCAGAGCCCTGAATGCAGATACTGTGTTCAGGGCCCTGTCAAATCAGGATCAGCGGCTTTTCATGCAGCCGCTGCGTCCCAATTGACATGCATGGAACTGCCCACATGGGGATGCACGGAACACCTGTGCATCCCCATGTGGGCAAACATGGCCCTCACACTGGCGTACTACAGCATACACCCGTGTGAAAGAGACCTTAGCCTTTATTTTTGGTTTAAAAAATGAAAATGATTCAGCATCGTTTCAGACAGGTCTGCATTATTGACAATTGCTGTAAAAATGAGATCACAAACAGGTTAAAGCACAAACCAAAACGGTCATGTATAAACATTACAAAAAAGTGCTTCTAACAGGTTGAAAGGGTAAGGGAAAAGCAAAATCAGTGACTGAAATTTACAACACATAATGCTTGTTCAGCAACTTCAGCTAGTAGCCTCGCTCTATACAGTCGTGATAGAGAAGATAGCACAATTTATATTAAGTATAATGTAGAAAAACATTGCATGTAGAATTAGAACGATGTGGCTCTTTTTGACAAACACAGACAAAGAAAGAAAGAGGCTTTGTCTCCAGAAAAGTGAGGAGGCGGTAATGAAGCTACAATATCAGACACTCATAACAGGACTGTGAAAAAGCCCAATTTGCATTGGAATACAATGTCAACATTGAAGAAAATACCTTTCCTTTTTTAGGCCTTGAGCCTTCCAGTAAGAAATAAAGTGGCAGTGGAGAGTAGATTGTGCCAGTGCCAAGTGCATGTATGCCAATAAGTATGACAACACTGATGCCACAGTTTTATGAAAACACAGATGATACTGTTTATATATGCATAGCCAGAAAATCAGGAAGAGTATTACTAGGTCAACAGCAGTGAACTTCCTCTTTAAAAATGGCAAGTACATCTAAAGAAAACAATATTAATACAAGCATAATATGTGGTATTCCTAAGAATCAACTGCAAGGAGGGCAAAAAAAAAAAAAAAGCACGCACAGCCAGCTGTGAACCCGCAAGTAAACATGCCAGTGCTGGGGACCTGAAGACCAGTGAAGAACCAGTTCAGATGAGGATGGCGCTGGACCCCTGGGACAGTCGAGTGTCCTTTAATTAAAAGTCGGCAGCTACATTATTTGTAGCTGCCGATTTTTATTTTTTTTCAAAGAGGGCAAAGAAACTCTTTAATGCAGTAGTGACCATTTTTGTTTAAAACAAAGAATATTTTCAATAGCACAGCAAGTCTAAAAAATGCCACAGGCCATGAGTAAGAGAAAGACCAACTAAAGCAGGGGATACACAAATAGTCTATTTTCATTCAACTAGCAGGTTGAATAAAAACAAAACAAAAAAAAAACTGACAGATCCATGCATCCACACAATCGATGTGAATGCAGGGATCTCACCCACAGCGCTATTGTATTCTGACAGTGGGCACTCCCTCCCCCATCCCATCAGAGTACAAAGATCAGCACTGCCATCCAGTGGCTGCATGCTCTTTTTGAATGTAGGTTTGCTGGCAGGACCGGCTTCTGTTGAACAGACATGGGTATACGTGCTGAAATTCAGCCAGTTCTTGCTGGACTGGCTGAATTTCAGTAGATGTATACCCATCTGGAAATCCTGGAATTAAAAACTGCTGTCGCTCAGGTGACGGATGAGCTGTACTGTATGCCAAATATTAGAAAGGCTTTTTGACTTTTGTATCACCCTTTTTTGCCTTCAATTGTTTTCCATCTGAAGCCAATTAACCATCAATTACTTGATATCATACTATACGTACAAAACTGTAAACACTCCAGTTAGGTTCTGTATTTATAGAATCAAATTCACCTAGGTCCTAGACCAATTGGACCCAATATGCTGAGCCCAGTCCATGGTATCATGTTTTCAGCATGTTACTATGAAATTTTATATAACTGTCTTCCCTATTATTAACTATTAACTGTCTTCCACTATTATTTTGTGCACTGTATTAATTTTTGTTTTGAGCACTGCACCATTTATGACGTTATTCACTGTTTAACCACTTCAGCCCCAGAAGGATTTACCCCCTTAATAACCAGAGCACTTTCTACAATTTGGCACTGCACTGCTTTAACTGGTAATTGCATTGTCATGCAATGCTTTACCCAAACAAAATTTGCGCGACAAATAGAGCTTTCTTTTGGTTTTTGAGCACCTCTAGGATTTTTATTTTTTGCAATATAAATGAAATAAGACCGAAAATTTGGGGAAAAAAAATATTTTCTACTTATTTTTTGTTATAAAAAAAATGCAATAAACTCAATTTTAGTCATACATTTAGGCTAAAATGTTTTCAGCCATGCCTCGGGTAAAAAAAAAAAAAATCAATAAGCGTATAGTTATTGGCTTGCGCAAAAGTTATAGCATATACAAACTAGGGTACATTTTCTGGAATTTCCGCAGCTTTTAGTTTATGACTGCCTATTTCATTTTCTTGAGGTGCTGAAATGGAAGGGCAGTACAAACTCTCCCCCCCCCCATGACCCCATTTTGGAAAGTAGACACCCCAAGGAATTTGCTGAGAGGCATGTTGAGCCCATTGAATATTTTATTTTTTGGCACACGTTTCGGGAAAATTACAAACCTTTTTTTTTTTTAAATCACAAAGCGGTCACTAAATGATATATTGCTCGAACATGCCATGTGTATAAGTGGAATTACACCCCAAAATACATTCTGCTGCTTCTCCTGAGTATGGGAACACCACATGTGAGACTTTTTGGCAGTCTAGCCGCGTATAGGACCCCAAAAACCAAGCACCACCTTCAAGCTTTCGAAGGACGTAAATTTTTGATTTCACTCCTCACTACTTCTATTACAGTGTCGGAGGCCATGAAATGCCAAGAAAGCACAACCCCCTTCCCCCCAAATTACTCCATTTTGGAAAGTAGACACACCAAGCTATTTGCTGAGAGGCATGTTGAGTATTTTGCAGATCTCGCTTTTTGTCAAAGTTTTGAAAAAAGAAAATCGTGATTTTACTCCTCACTACCCATCACCGTTTCGGAGGCCCCGAAATGTCAAGATAGCACAACCCCCCCCCCCCCCCAGTGACAACATTTTGGAAAGTAGACACCCCAATGTATTTGCCAAGAGGCATGGTGAGTATTTTGCAGCTTTCATTTGTTTTGGAAAATGAAGAAAGAAAAGGAAAATTTATTTTTTTTACGTCCTTAGAAATCCTGAAGGCGGTGATTGGTCTCCGGGGTCCTGTACGCGGCTAGGCTGAGGCTTCCAAGTCTCACACATGTGGTATCCCCGTACTCAGGAGAAGCAGCAGAATGTATTTTGGTTGTAATTTCACATATACCCATGTCATGTGTGAACAATATATCATTTAGTGACAACTTTGTGCAAAACAAAAAAAAAAAAAAAAGTCAATTTTTCAGAAACTTGTGACAAAATATAAAATATTCCATGGACTCAACATGCCTCTCAGTAAAGAGCTTGGGGTGTCTACTTTCCAAAATGGGGTCATTTGGGGGAGGGTTTGAACTGTCTTGGTATTTTATGCCCAACATCCCCCACTCTTCTAACCACTAAGTTCTTTCTGACACTAGAAAATTACTTTGAACCCCCAAACATTATATATATTTTTTTAAAGCAGAGGCCCTGCAGATGAAAATGGTGGGTGTTGCAAATTTTATTTTTACAAAGTATTTGCGCAGCGATTTTTCAAATGCAATTTGTTTGGGGGAAAAAAAACTTTTGATTTGTAATGCACAAAAACACACTATTGGCCAAATGTTTGGTGAAATATAAAAGATGATCTTATGCCGAGTACATAGACACCAGATATGACAAGCTTTAAAAATTATGTGCAGAGGCGGCAAACTATATACATATTTAAAAGCTTTTACAGGTTTACCAATTTAGATTTACAGAGGAGGTCTACTGCTATAATTACCGTCCTCGATCTGACGTTCACGGCGATGCCTCACATGCATGGCGCAATTGCTGTTTACATATGACACGAGACCGAAGCTTGCATTCACCTTTGCCCGCGTGCACGGGGGACAGGGGTGCTGTAATTTTTTTTTTTTTTAATTATTCATTTTGCTTTTTAACCACTTCCGTACCGCCGGACGTCGTATGACGTCCTTGGGTTTGAGTGGTGATATCTGAATGGTGCCTGCAGCTGCAGGCACCATTCAGATACCGTTTTTTTCAGCAGGCGATTCCCTGCAAGATAAAAGTGATCTTAGCGGCGGATTCGCCGCAAGATCACTTTTATCAGCGGCGGGAGAGGTGCCCCCCCCTCCCGCCGCTTTCCGGTCATCTTCGCCGCTTACCGGACCCGCCGGCAGCAGCGGAGATGATCCGATGCTTTCCCCCCAGTGTCTGTGAGCCGACTGAGCGGCTGAAGCCGCTCACTCGGCTCCATAACACGGCCCGCGGAAATGACATCGGAAATGACGTCAGAAATGACGTCCTCCCAACGGTCTTAAAGGGCCCGATTTTTTTTTTTCTTCTGTCACTTTTTT
>BLSH010198118.1:9962-22589 GCA_018402905.1 Glandirana rugosa
GGGGGGGGGGGGGGGGCTGATCATTTTTTTTTTTTACCTTAATGCAGTAGAACCATTTTAAGAAGAAACGTCACCTTCTCAGTTCATTATACCCTGGAATTTTTTTTAGTTTCTATCAATATGTAGTGCTTAGCCCTGGAAGGGCCGCTGTGAACATACCACGAATCTCCTTAGCTAGTACAGAGGCTGCCAGTCACATGCACAGTCTCATGCACACTGGCAATAATGGCTCCATCTAGGAGATGTCTGTTTAATAATTATTGCTGAAGACCATGAACAGAAGAGGGTTTTTGGGTTACAGGACACTCCAAAACGATAATAGCAATCAATCCTTATAGGAGTATTACACACTAAAGTCCCAAATCAGATATTACTCAGAATGTCCCAGGAGCTGTCTGCCACCCAGCATCCATAGGTAGATTCTCAATGACAGATAGAAAAGATCCTTCTCCAGGCCAGAACTTCAGAACAGTGCTATTCAGCAAAAACCTATTAGCAATCTTCTCCAGGCCCTCAGCCCAGCTCCTGCTGAAGCCCAGACTGCAATGTCTTCTCTCAGAAGCTATCTCCCAGGGGAAACAGTCCCAGGAGTGCTGGAACCTCAGTGGAGAGTAAAGAACACTCTGGAAAGGCCTCCCAAACATTTATGACCTCCCAGTCCATCTTCTGGATGTCCCCTTCCAGTGATTGGCTGGAGCATGATAAATATTTACACTGTTCATTTGACTCGCCCTGCCCTGTATTCTTGGAGCTTCTTCCAGAAGCAGGTGAGAGAGATCAAACCTACAGCTAGGAAATTCTGACCAGATAAAACCAATAGATTACTGCTCCACTGACTGTAGTGAAGCCAAAAACTAAATGTAACCTGACAGATTAATTAGAGGAAGGTGCTACATCCTAAGTGTTCACAAAGTACCAGTCAGGTATTGAGTTCCTTCTGGGTGCCTCTACACACACAATGATAATACAAATCAGAACCCACCACACTGCCTCCTCTGAGGAAGAAGGACTTTGGGTGGTATCTTATGGTGGGCATTAATTTGCTGCTTTCTGCAAATGATGATCTCAGTTTGAGAATTGATTGCCATGATTGGGTGTTATTTGACCTCCTGAAAGGACAATAATGGGCACCTCCTGCCACTGTAGGCTCTCGGTATACAGAAATATTTCAGCAAGCACTGATCCTTCACTCCACTGTGGTGAGAAAAGGAGGAAGAGAGTAACCAGTACAAGTAGACCTAGTGCTGTCATACTTTGAATTTCATGACCGCCATGGACAGGGGCATAACCAGGGTTGTAAAAGACCAATGACACCCTTAAGAACCCAAAGGAGAGTAATAAAATAGCATGTGCAGCACAGCGCGTTTATTGGTGTATGTGGCTGAACCATAGGGGTATGGGTAAATAAAGCTCGAGCCTACTTGGCTCTGAGTCAAGGTTAAGTAACGCACGGAGTACAGAGCTCGGAAGTAAGTAATGCACAGAGTGCAGGGGTCAGTAGTGAGTAATGCACAGAGTGCAGTGGTCAGTAGTGAGTAAGGCACAGAGTACAGAGGTCAGTAGTGAGTAAGGCACAGAGTACAGGGGTCAGTAGTGAGTAAGGCACAGAGTACAGAGGTCAGTAGTGAGTAAGGCACAGAGTACAGGGGATAATAGTGAGTAAGGCACAGAGTACAGGGGTCAGTAGTAAGTAAGGCACAGAGTACAGGTGGCAGTAGTGTGCAAGGCACAGAGTGCAGGCGGCAGTAGCAAGCAAGGCAAAGAGTGCAGGGGTCAGTAGCGAGCAAGGCACAGAGTGCAGGGGTCAGTAATGAGCAAGGCACAGAGTGCAGGGGTCAGTAGTGAGCAAGGCACAGAGTACAGGGGTCAGTAATGAGTAAGGCACAGAGTACAGGGGTCAGTAATGAGTAAGGCACAGAGGTCAGTAATGAGTAAGGCACAGAGTACAGGGGTCAGTAATGAGTAAGGCACAGAGTACAGGGGTCAGTAATGAGTATGGCACAGAGTACAGCGGTCAGTAGTAAATAAGGCACAGAGTACAGGGGTCAGTAGTGAGTAACGCAGGTCAATAAATGCACACACATTTATAGTCCATATACTCAATAAATACTCCTAATTACTTGGCTACAAGCGACAGTCTCACAGGCACACATAAACCTCAGTATAAAGGTTCATTAATGAAAAAAAATTAAACTCTTTTACATTACATAAGCTTTGGGCAGGACAAAAGCTGGACATACATGGATACGTTTTTTTCCACCAGCCAGTTGGCTAATTGGCTGCAGTGCCAATCAAAGGAAAACTATACACCAGATCAGCTGGGGAAGAAGCAGCAGGGGGGGAGAGAGAGAGAGGGCCACCAGGCTGTGCAGCTATAGTGCTGCCCACCATGTCTGTGCCCATGTGCTGCTCTGGGTCACAAGGCTACTGGTATGGTTGAGGGATGGAGTGGGATTGTGAGTGCTCCACATAATGATCCATGCAGCTGCACTGATCTGTCGGCTGTCAGATCGCCGGCAGGGGAGGATTCTCTGCAGTTTTTAAATGCTGGTTTCTGTCAAGCTGAACGGGAGCTTCCCTTGCCTACTGCCATTGCATGCAATGCTTCAACCGGAAGCAATAAGCCATTTTGAGAGAAGTTGAACATTAAATCTAATTATCTGGAATGGGAATGACCATAGATAAATCAAAATTTGACCAATCCCTGCTGAACTGACCAAGGTTTGACCCATCTATGGCCAGTTTTAAGGCTTCATGCACACTAGGAGGTTTTAAAAACAACAGAAAAACGCTTGTACAGAGTACATAGGGTATACAGAGTACAGAGAACCATACCAGGCCACATGTCCTCAACATGGGGGGATGCTTTGGGGTAGGTGGGCTCCCCCCCGAAGCACCCTGTTCCCATGTTGATGAGGACAAAGGCCTCTTCCACACAACCCTGGCCCGATGGTTGTGGGGGTCTAGGGGCGGGGAGATTATTGGAATCTGGAAGCTCCCATTAACAAGGGGCCCCCAGATCCTGGCCCCGCCCATGTGAATGAGTATGGGGTACATAGGGCCTCACCCAACGCTGGTTTCTGCCAACAAACAGCACCGCTTTGTAGCTGTGTGGTGCTCCACTCTAGTTATGCCCCTGGCTATATACACAGAGGCTATGCTGTACAAGATGAGCTTTATTCCAGAACAGGTTCATTGTTCTAAATGAGGCCCTTTTATTATCTTTGTCCCTTCACATAACTAATCTGATAAATAAAGTACAAGTCACAGCCCAGCCTCACCCTCTGTAGGAGACCAGGACCCCTCCCAACTGCATTCTTCCCCGGTGTCAGAGAATTTCACTTTCATTTCTCTCTTCTGCTGTCAGCGATGGCGTCTGCTGATCTGAGAGCTGAGCTGGAATGTTCCATCTGTCTGAACGTTTATACAGATCCTGTAACCCTGAGATGTGGACACAACTTCTGTCAGCTCTGTATTGATCGTGTGCTGGATACACAGGGGGGGTCTGGAGGATATTCCTGTCCTGAATGCAGAGAGAAGTTTCAGGGTCGGCCTGCACTGCAGAGGAACATAAAACTGCGTAACATAGTGGAGAATTTCCTGTCTGCTCACCCAGATCAGGAGGAGTCCGGGGTCTTCTGTACTTATTGTGTGGACTCTCCTGTACCTGCTGTTAGATCCTGTCTACACTGTGAGGTTTCTCTGTGTGATAAACACCTGAGAGTCCACAAAAAGTCCCCAGAGCACATCTTATGTGACCCCACCTTGTCCATGGAGAGAAGGAAATGCTCCGTCCATAAGAAGATCCTGGAGTATTACTGCACTGAGGATGATACCTGTATCTGTGTGTCCTGCAGTTTGGCTGGAGAACATCGAGGACACCAGGTGGAGACGCTGGATGAGGCTTCTGAGAAGAAGAAGGAGACACTGAGGAATGTTCTGCAGAAACTTCTGACAAAGAGAGAGGAGACGGAGGAAAGAGTCCAGAGTCTGCAGGAACACCGGAGGAAAGTAGAAGAAGAAGCAGCCGGTGACACCGAGAGAATCACTGCCCTGTTTAGAGATCTCAGGAGACGTCTGGAAGACCTGGAGAAGAGAATCCTGAGGGAAATCTCCGGGAGGGCAAAGCGGATCTCCATCTCCATCCGGGATCTGGAAATAAAGAAGGAGGAGCTGTCCAGGAAGTTGCGTCACATTGAGGAGCTGTGTAACGTGACGGATCCACTGACTGTCTTACAGGAATCAGACACAGGTGACTTGTGTGATACTGAGGATGGAGATAATGAGGACAGAGAGAGACATGAGAAGCTCCTCCATGATGGAGGGGGTCTGGATGTGGCTGGGATATCACACACATTACACACATTATCTGATATAATAAGAGAGGTAAATGTAGACTTCTATATACAGGGAGCTGCAGACATATTAGTGGATGTAAACACAGCTGATAATAATCTCCATATATCAGATGACAGGAAAACTGCATCCAGGTCAGATAGAATGCAGAATCGTCCAGAAACAGCAGAGAGATTTCAGGATTATCCTCAGGTGTTGAGCAGTCGGAGTTTCTCCTCAGGGAGACATTACTGGGATGTGGATGTCGGGGGATCAGATTGGTGGGGAGTCGGGATTTGTTACCCCAGTATAGAGAGGAGAGGAGAGCAGTCACTGATTGGAAATAATAAGAAGTCCTGGGGTTTGTACAGGACTGGTAATAAGTATGGGGTGAGACATGACAGTAAATGGATCCCCTTACCCACCAATATCCCCAGTAACAGAGTCAGGATAGATCTGGATTATGAGGCTGGGAGGATCTCCTTTTATGATCTGTGTGCCCCGACCCGACACCTCCACACCTTCACCACCACCTTCACTGAGCCCCTCCATGCTGGAATTTATGTATGGGGAGGTTGGATAAAGATCTGTGGGGGGAATCAGGAGATGTGAGAACTCCGCCCACAGACTGGTGATGTCACAGGGAGGAGGGATGGGATTGGTGGAAAGATAATTTATTGGGGACATTTAGGTGATATTTCTTCCTACCCCACTGATCACTGTGATTGGATGGAATAACTAAACAACTATAAAGGTCACTGCTATTGGACCGCCACCAAGACAAGAAGATTGTGATCTGTCTGTCTGTCTATCTGACATTTGTTTTCCCCTAATTTCCAACTAGTAAATAATCACAGTGAGTGACACTGGGAACCTTTTCTCCTTCCCCTCCCCCACCCTCTGCCCCTCCCCCACACGTGGTCTCTCTGTGTTGGGTGGCAGCAATGATCAGATATGGAGGGTGCAGTGCGGTCACTGTGATGAGATAGGATGTGGTCTCCTCTCCTCTCTTTTCTCCTCCTATTCCATGTACAGTGAGGAGTGGTGTCGGTGTCATTGTTGGTGTTGGTGTCAGTGGTGGTGTTGGCAGCACTGAGATGGACGTTGCTGTGCAGCATGTTCTCCGGTCTCATGTGTTCTCCATAATGTGTGAGGAGTGTCTGTAGAATTTCACACTCGCCGAAAAGGAGACTGAAGAGCACGCTGTACAGTGACATTCACTTCAGTGCTGCTAACAGTGACACCGACACCACTCCTCAGTGTACATGGAATAGGAGGAGGGTGGATAAAAATCAATGATTTTTTAAAATCTTATTTTTTTGATTTTTATGAAATTTATTTTAGTAAAATGCTTTTGGAGTAAAAATCCATCTAAAGATAGTTTTCTATTTAAGATACATTAATAATTTGGTTTATTCAGCATGAAATGGAGCTTAGTTATGTAGCATGAGGCTGTATATTCTGCAATATTTACATTTTTGGTAAACTCATTCCATGAATCCAAGCTCTGCAAGCTGAGATAACATGCACAGCATTGATGCATTCACACAATGTCACAGTAACCATGAGATAAAACAAAGTTCAGGAAGATTCCTTTATTCCATTGTTTTGACAATCTATGTACACTACAAACTGTATGATTACATCGGTTCTGATATCATTGTTTGTTTCTTGTTTTTTATCCAGAAAAAAAGTTTTATTTAGTTTTACACAGTTCAGAAAATAAAACAGCATCAACATTATCAGCCATACATATAATCCATTATCCATGGCGAGCATCCCTTGTAACAGTCAATGATCAACAAGCACCCACCCCCGATCATCATATGTACATACATTGGGGTAACTGTGTAGGTAACATAAACTCAATCCTCGCCCTGTACAGCCAAGTCACAGCGCTATCCCAAATTCAGACCCGAGAATCAAATCCACTGGGGAAAGCCCCGGTACCTCCAACCATCGGCCCCAAAGTTTCTCAAATTTAGGGGCACATCCCCTGTGCTGGTAAATCATGTTTTCCATTCGTAATTTGTTCCCCGCCGCAACTATCCATTCCTTGACTGTGGGGGGGATTCGGACTTCCGGTGTACCACGATCATTTCACGAGCTAGAAGAAGAGTTCTAGTGAGGGCCTCACAGGTATGAAGTTCCCATTCAAAGTCATCCAAAAGATTAAGGAAACAGTGTTTAGGATGTAACGGTGCTGACACCTGGAACGCTGTATTCAAGGTGTCAATCATTCCCTTCCAGTATACATGTAGCTTGGGGCAGCGCCACAGCATATGGATCAAGTCGCTGTGATCCCGCTTTCATCTGGTACATGTTGGGGTAGGGAGTTGTCCCATACAGGGCCGGTGCAAGGATTTTTGCCTACACAGGCGAAGGTTCATTTTGGTGCCCCCCCATTGTACTAAATCCCCCCCCCCTTCCCGCACAAAAAGCAAAAAAAAAAAACTGACAGGGGTTATAACCCTCCTTTTTTGCCATTAGTTCTACTTTAACCACTTCAGCCCTGGAAGGATTTCCAGCTTTAGGACCGGAGCCCTTTTTGCGATTCGGCGCTGCGTTGCTTTAACTGAAAATTGCGCGGTCGTGCGACGTTGTACCCAAACGAAATTTGCGTCCTTTTTTTCCCACAAATAGAGCTTTCTTTTGGTGGTATTTGATCACCTCTGCGTAATTTCTGATTGCCGCTATAAACAAAAGAAGAGCGACAATTTTGCAAAACAACCCAAATTTCTTACTTTTTGCTAAAATACAAATCAAAAAAAAAATATAAAAAAACATTTTTTTTCACCGTTTTTGGCCGATTTATATTCTTCCTCATATTTGCGATAAAAAAAAAAATCGCAATCGGCATTTATTGATTGGTTTGCGCAAAAGTGGTCGCGTTTACAGATGATGAGAATTCATTTTTGGGGTTTTTTTTTTTTTTTATTACTAGTAATGGCGGCGATCTGCGATTTTTAGCGGTACTGCAATATTTCAGCGGACATGTCGGACCATTTTGACACTTTTTTGGGACCATTGGCATTTATACAGCGATCAGTGCTATAAAAATGCACTGATTACTGTGTAAATGCCATTGGCAGTGAAGGGGTTAACCTGCAGGAGGCGCTCTAAGGGTTAACTGTGTTCCCTGGGCGTGTTCTAACTGTGTGTGGGCTGCACTATCTGGGGAAGGGAAGTGGTCACAGCCTTCGTATACAGGAAGGCTGTGATCACAGCCCTTCCCCCTTCACACAGAGAGGAGGTCCGTGTTTACAAACACGGACCTCCGTTCCTCCGCTCGGGGGGGCATCGCGGGTAGCCGGCGGCAATCGAAGCCGCCGCACCCGCTCCCTGGCCCTCCCCAAACACAGTGAGCGCGCGGGTGCGCCTCCGGCGGCGCGCGCTCACTAAACTCGTTCCCGCAGCCGCCGTCTTATGACAGCGTTTTGCGGGAACGAACCACTTTGCCGCCGTCAGATGCCGATCGGCGGTCAGCAAGTGGTTAAAGCCTCAAAAGTGTTCTGATTGATTTGTAGCATGATACTGTGTTGTTCACATTGCAATGTACAAGGTTTACCTTCAGCCCTGGTTCACATAGGAGAGATGCGGGAACCAGAGCGATTACAGAGCCGGTCCCTGTATCGCTCCTCTCCAGCAGGGGAAGTTCACGCTGCCTTCTGTGAACCGCTGCGGCTGTCATTACAAAGTTAATGACAAACTAAGTTTTGTTCACAGATCGCAGTGCAAATTGTGCACCCGCACAGGAATCGGATCGCATGGGTGAGAACACCCATGCAATGCGATTCTAGTGTGAGGAAAAAAGGTTCATCTACCTTTTTTTTTGTGCGAGTCTAATGTGAGTTCAGCCATACAAAAGTATGGCTGAACTCACACTGCTCACAGATCGCAGTGCGGATACGGATCACATGCGATCTCTGAGGATCGCACCAGTCTGAACCTGGCCTGAAAGTGGTAGTAAAGACCACTTTGTGACTTACCTACAGGTGAGCCTATAATGCGGCCTATAATAAGGCTTACCTGTAGGTACAGTGAATATCTCCTAAACCCGTGGTGTTTAGGAGACAGTCAGCCTGCATGCAGCCAGCGACATCACTGGTGCATGTCGCTCTGAAGGTCCGGGATACTGTACCACACCTTCAGAGCGACATGCTGGAACCGAGGGCACATGTGTGCGAGTGACCTCATCGCAGCTTGGCCGCTCATACAGCTAGAGCATGCGAACCTGGAAGGAAGAAGTGGTGAACATGGAAGCCTTGTCAGTGATGACAGTGTGCCACTGGAGGGCTTCGTTCTAAGATAAGTATTTCATAATGTGCTAGTATGCGATGCGTACTAGCACATTATCCTGTTGTTTTTTTTTTTTTTAAACTGCTGCAGTTTGCTACCGCTTTAAGGCCCCTTTCCCACAGATGTTCTGATTGAGTCTACCTGTCTGTTTTTCAGGTGGACTCGATTGGACCATCCATTCTCTATGGAGAGGTGGATGTAAGTGGACATGTGTCCATTTACACCTGCTTGCATCCAATCTGATGTGCTAAAAACAGATGGATGGGGATCCATTCCCCATCCGTCTAGCTGATTGGATAAAAATTGGATGTAAAAAGACACGAGGTACATTTACATCCAACTGCCCACAGAGGAGAGCAAGCTCTGCCCATGTGAAAGGGGCCTAATAGTACATCTCATTATACATCACATCTGCAGATACACTATTGAGGAGCAGGAAAGGGCAGGGGCTGTGTATCCCATACATATACAATCTATCATGCCAAAAACCATCTACTGGAGCAGGGACAGCCCAGAGCACGTGAAAAGGGATGCTGGGGATGCCATATTCCATCCTCCGGCACACAGCCGACTTCAGACAGTGACTTACCCATTGTCTTTCCTCCATGCAGCCTGTAATAGAGATAGGAGTGAGATAGGAGGGGAGGCAGTCCAGCCATGGGCGTCCGCAGGTAGGGGCAAGGGGGGGCAATTGCCCCCCCCCCCTGGAATCAGGGATCAGATCAGGGGTTCCCCACTAGGTCCTTATCCTCTTGAGCCATGTATGCAGTTTCTGACAGTCTCTTGGGCCATGTATGCAGTCTCTGACCGTTTCTTGTACCATGTCCGCAGTCTCTGACTGTCTCCTGTGCTATGTCTGCAGTCTCTGACTGTCTCCTGTGCTATGTATGCAGTCTCTGACTGTCTCCTGTTCCATGTCCGCAGTCTCTGACCATATCCTGTACCATGTCTGCAGTCTCTGACTGTTGCCTGTACCATGTCTGCAGTTTCTGACCGTCTCCTGTACCATGTCTGCAGTCTCTGACTGTTGCCTGTACCATGTCTGCAGTTTCTGACCGTCTCCTGTGTCATGTCCGCAGTCTCTGTCTGTCTCCTGTATCACGTCTGCAGTCTCTGACCATCTCCTGTATCACGTCTGCAGTCTCTGACCATCTCCTGGATCATGTCTGCAGTCTCTGACCATCTCCTGTATCATGTCTGCAGTCTCTGACCATCTCCTGTACTACGTTTGCAGTCTCTGACCGTGATAATGTAATTATGACATTGTCAAAAAGGGGCAGAGCATGGATGACCTTGAAATTATGCCCCCCCCCCCCTGGAAAAAGTTCTGCGGACGCCCATGAGTCCAGCTGCTGTTGGCAAACAATGCAGGGTCCTCCTGAGTGAAAAGTTTGGTCCTCCCAGCACATCTGAAAACGAAACCAAAGTAACCCGAGGAGCGACCCCTCCTCCTGACCTGTGTGCTGCAGGGCTGGACCAGACCACACACTGCACAGTACTGGGGGGGGGGGGAGGATGCTCGTCAGGGGGGAAGCTGCACATGGGATTTAGACAGAATAGGAGGCACTACAGTGATCGGTTCTACTTGGATCTGTATCTAAGGACAGATTCCACTTAGAAATGACCAGTCAGTGTGGTCGCAGCAAGTGACTGGGGATTGATTTTACTGCCCCTCATCTGCTGGCGCCCCCAGGCGGCCGCTTTTGCGACCTTATGCTTGCGCCGGCCCTGGTCCCATATTATGTAACCTGTGAGGGGTGTAATAAACTCTCAGAAGGGTATATAACTGCGTCATTCTCTGAGTCACATTGAGGCTGGGTTCACACTTCTGCGACAAACGGACCGACATTGTGAGCACAAGTCGCATGACGTCACCAAATCAATGTTTCCCTATGAGAGCCGTCTTATTTGGTCCGACACAAGTTGGTCCGACTTTGAAAAAGGTTCCTGCACTACTTTGGTCCAACTTTGGTCTGAATTCAGTTCATTGAATATCATTGAAGTCGGATCAAAGTCGGATCCTTGTTCTGACCATACGACTTGTGACTTGTGACATCCGACTTGGTGATTACAGCAGCAGTAAAAGGAATTTATCTCACACTGGGATTGGTTTGATTGGTCAAAGGACAAGTCACTATCTCAAGGTTGGAGCAAAATCTTATCTTGTCCATTCAAGTCGGATGGAAGAAGGACCAAAGTAGGGCCGATGTTGCAGGGCAAAGTAGGATCAAAATGAACATGAAGTGGAATAAACGGATATGGCGCTGTCTGTTAAATAAACAGTGGAGTGTTATATGTGATGTGAGTTTATACTATAAGGTGCTAGTGGTGCAAAATTAATAAAGATTAAAAAATATGTATATGAATCTCATAAAAGTCTTAAATGGCCAAAGAAATATATAAAGAAAAGGCCGAAATGCTGTCAAGTGGATAACAAGTCCAAAGGTGGGTCTTAAAAGATAATAATTAACACCAGGTGTGAAGTAATAAAAGTGTTTGAAACCGTATTAAAAATGTGTAAGGAACATTATTAAGATATAAGTTAGTAAAGCAATAAAGTGGATGTAAAGTCACACGTATAAACCAAATTATTTAAAAGTGTCCCATGTAGTATTAAGAAAATGTTGAGATTTCAGATAATATCAAACAGGTGCTGTGAATGTCCGTAGAAGTCCATAAAATTCCCCAGATGGGTACCAAATGGATATACAGTCACCTATATATTTTTTTAAAAATGTACAATTCTTTCGTAACAATATGATTCCAAAGAAGAAATAGGACCTCTCACTGATATAATTTATCCTTAAATGGGTGTATAGATCAAATGTGCATGAGGCAGGTATTTTCCAATATAAAACTATATGCAGTAACGTGCTGTTAGGTTTTCTTCAAAAACTCATTGTGGCTAGTAGAAATCACTCGTGCTCACCCCCGATGTGCCCTCACTTACCAAATACTTCACACCCCTCAGGGGTCTCTCGCGTGTGGTAAATGGGGTCTTTAAACTCTCCGGGGTTCGGCTCCTCCTTCACAGTCGCAGTTAAGTTGCGTTCCTCCTATGTTCGTTCCCAGCTCCAATTGTTGCAGATAGATTTTACTCCCAACTTCATGTTCATTTTGCTTCCTCCATTAGGAAGTTTCCGGAAGGCTGCAGTCTAGTTTTTCACCCTCAGTCCTTGCGCAGGGATTATTGTATTTAAGGATCAAAAGTCTGACCGGTTTTGTGTCGGACAAGTGAGAGCCCAGCCTTAGGCTGGGTTCACACTATCCGACATTTAAACGGTCCGACTTTGATCCTACTTTGCTGTGCGATTTACAGTCCTACATAGGGTCAAAGTCGGACCGATTTTCTGTGAACAGGGATCTGACTTTGATCCTGACAATACCAGGCACCTTGTGCTCTAGGGATCTTAAAGGGAAACTCCACACCAAATTAAAAAAAAAAAAAAAAACGGCATGGGGTCCCCCTCCAGGAGCATACCAGGCCCTTTGGTCTGGTACAGATTTTAAGCGGAACCCCCACGCCCAAAAACCATACCAGACTCTTATCCGAGCACGCAGCCCGGCAGGCCAGGAAAGGGCAGAGAGGGCATTCATGAAGGAGATCCCGTCGTGTCAACATGGGAAGAAGAAGAGAGGAAGAACAGAGGGAAGAGGACAGCAGAGAAGACCGGCAAAAGAGCAGAAGACGGGCAAAAGAGCAGAAGACACCACAGAGAAGGAAAAGAAAGAAGACCCTTCAGAAGATAGAAGACCCCACAAATGAACAGAAGAAAGAAGAGCCGGAGAGGGGAGAAGATGACGGAGCTGTTTTAAAAACCTGTGTAGTGTGGTTTTTATTTAACACTTTTTTTTAGGTGAATGGGTGCCAATGTACACCATACTCATTCACATAGGGGGGGGTCCGGGATCTGGGGGCCCCTTTGTTACTGGGGGGCTTCCAGATACCGATAATCCCCCCGCCCCGAGACCCCCACAACCATTTGGCCAGGG
>BLSH010198151.1:16226-30316 GCA_018402905.1 Glandirana rugosa
GTAGAAGTTTTACCCAGACTTTTCATAATTAATTGCCATCTCCGGTATCTTTATTTATACTTTTTTGACACAGTTTGAAGATGATTTTAGAACATTTCTATGGCCTCTACCGTTAATTAATACTTTTCAGACCCATTTTGAAGATGATCTCCATTTTTGCTTTTTTTATGTTTTTATTTTTTTAAAAATATTTAAAGTTATTTCCCTGTCCCCATTTCTTTGTAGGTCACTTGTCCCACCCTTACCCCCATTTCCTTCATTTTGCAGACCTCTAGGACCTTCCAGGACTATTTTACAGCCATTTTTGTGCCTAAAAGTCCGTGTCCCCATTGATTTCAATGGGGTTCGGGGTCCGGGACAAAGTTCAGGTTCTGTCCGGACCCGAACCCGGACTTTGTCCCGAAGTTCGGCCGAACCAGCAGAACCCGGACTTCTAGAAGTTTGCTCATCTCTACTCACAGGCTTTAATACACCATATCCTCTTGGGAGCCAAGAGCTCAATCGCAAGGGCATGGAAAAAACCCAAAGTCTCTTTCTCCTCAGCGAAAAACAAGATTTCCTGGATCATGGCGCAGGAAAAAATTGCATGCTCCATACTAGACAGGTCCAGTTTATTTGATAAAATATGGGAACCCTGGCTGGCTTACATTACCCATTCAACTCATCCTAACCCAGATTCCGGACAACTGCCTTAAGATACAGCCTCGCAACAAGTAGTCCATATCTGCACCAGGATATACCCATCCAGACTCCTATCTCCCATCTCTGACTCCTTGGGATCTCTCTCCTGCCCTTATCTTCCTCTTTCTCCTTTTTCACTCACTGACCTCTCCCTCTCCTCTACCCCTGTCTTCTCCTATCCTCTCTATATTGTTACAAACTCCAGCTAGTATATCCTAGTAGTTTAGTGGTCGGTTACAGGCCTTATACATTTACCCACCATCTTTAAGCCCTTACAGCTATCCTCTAACCCTCCCCTATTTCATCTTCCCTATCAGCAGAGGCCATGGTCCCTAGGGAGATATCCGCCCTCGTCTGCCCTCGCCCGGGTCACAATATGATCCCACTGGGGTGACAGGACAATGGTTGGACGTGGTGGGACCCCCTGGGTACATTCTCACAAGGATGCCAGGGTCTCCCTAACAGTCTTCTTCCGTTTTATAGGCCTTTTTCTTTCCTTCCACACATAGAAAGTAGACATGGGCTGGGTACTGGAAATACCTCGATGTACAAATGTACTTTATATCTTTCTCACTCCTAGATCCATATGTGTATGTTTGTACTTGCAAGCTCAACTTCCTTTGGTTGAAATGTTCTATCTACATTACGCCTGTATATCTCTATCGTAACACAACAATATGTCCTCCATATTGCATTTATTCTCGTTTGTGTAACATTGCAAATTTGAAATTAATAAAAATACTTTTCAAAAAGAAAAAAATGATCAATTTAAAAACTTTTTTTGCATTGGTACATGTCCCCTAGGGCAGTACCTGGGTCCCCATACACTTTTTATGGCAATAACTTGCATATAAGCCTTTAAAATGAGCACTTTTGATTTTTCATGTTCGGGTCCCATAGACTTTAATAAGGTTTGAATGTTCGTACAAATTTATTGCCAGGGGGTATTTGGCCCATCCCTGTTGCTGATGCAATAGGAGGAGATTTTGGTACCTGCCAGGTAGTTGCAAGTGCAATTGCAGGGGATTTGAGCCTGATCTGCCAAGGAATCTGCTCAGGCAGCACAGAGCAGAGCAATCAAGCAGCCATATCCATCTTCTGCACGTATGCACCCTCTGTGAACCAAATATTTTTAATTTCCCAAACCTTACCTCTTAACAAGCACCTCAGGACTTGGATGGGTCAGATACATATTGTCAGGTCAGGATGGCTCAGTCTAGTAACAACACACACTAATTATCAAGATTGTCAGACTAAGAGCACCCATACATTTCAGAGGGTAGTCAGATATACATGCACAATTCAACTGCCCAGCAGCATTTTAAAAACTTGAATGTTCAATACTGCCAAACATTTACATATATTAAATCAATAAAGAGAGCAGCACTATTAGCAGTCAGAAATCATTTTCTAAACTAGCCACTCAACTGTTCCTTCTAAAATTGGCTAATAATATTGGCCAATAATTTAGCATGAAAAAATGGATCTGAGATTATTGCTTGATCTTGCTGTTTTCTGTTTTCAGAATTTGTCTTTTAGTGCACAGAACCAGCCTAAAAAGTAAAACCATCTGGTTGTTGATTATAAGCGGGCTACTAGACTGGTGCCAAGCTAAAGTATATTTTTGAATAAGCTGAAAAATTCTTTTAAATGGAAATTCAGTTTTGCATAATGCGCTGTACAGAATACAATGTACTTAGAATTTGTATTTCAGCATCTTAGCAGACATTAGAAATCCATAGTTTCTCAATGACATTGCTGGAAGCTTTGTGACCAAATGTATCTTTCTTTCTGCAGCCAATGTAACAGAAAATGCAGACTGGCCTCATAAATAACAAGTCAGAATCTGCAACATGTCATGTGATTTATTCTGTAATAACATCTTCTTCTAATGATTTGTTGAGAAAATGCTCTCATATGGCTGACACAGTATCTAACAAAAGAATATTGTGCCAGTAATGATTTTGTGGAGCAGTGGAGAATAAATCTATTGATTTGAATAGTGCTGAGATCAGAAGTTCAGGAAATGAATAAATTGATAGTGGTCTAAATTATCCAAGGAATAAAGTCAGCCTGATATCTTCTCTAATGGAACATTTATGTATGCTAACAATACAGTTTTCACATCTCAAAGTAAAGATACTTCTAAAATCGAATAATAAACACAGTTTACACTGGATAGGGTGTACAAACTTAAGTACAGAGTATATAAATAATGACTTTTAAAAGCAAATGACTATAGATGTTGCTACATGTTCAGATATCTTAATTTTACTATTACAGCAATGCCAGGATGTTGATTAGGACACCATGTAATGAGCAAACCATTATTCTTAGAAGTTACAATTATTGACCAAACTGATATCTTGAAACTATTAAGCTGGGTTCACATCTAATACCGATGTGGCTTGCAGCAGGGGTCCGGTGCGTCCCTGTTCTCCGTTTAAAGGATGAATCAGGGCCAAATTTTTGCCTGAATTTGGCCCTGAAAAGAAGCCAAAGACGCAACAGGACTTCTGTGCAAGCCGCTCCGGAGCCACCATGGAGATGTATGAACGAGCTCCATAGAGAGCAGGGCACAATCTCCTGTCATGCCAATTTGCACTAGTGTGAACCAGCCTTAAAGCAGAAATCTTATTCCCATTCCAGGAAAACAAAAGTAATTTTCTTTAGATTTACTGCACATATGAAAGAGTTTGCTTCTAGTTATATCTATATACAAGAGTAGACATTTTGGTCATTACTTATATAGGGTTAGGGTTGCCACCTCATCCCTTTAAACCCAAACATATGTGAAATACACAGGTTCTGAGGTTAATTTAATGCAAATAAGGCACCAAGTGAGTTTAATTACCACCTTAATCAGCCACAAAACCTGTGTAATTAATTTGGTTTTAAAGGGATGAAGTGGCAACCCTGTATAGGGTCACCATCTACATCCTGGTTGTTCTTTACTGATCAATTTAGCATACTGGTTACTGCACAAAATCTTTTTGAATAAAAATGATAGACTATCCACAGTCTGTAATGAAATGAAACACCACCAATGCGCCTGGTAGCCAGAGATGATCGTATCTTTGCCCAGGCTTTATGTCACCCGAGAGAGCTCAAAGGCCATGTTTATTTTATGTCAAACAAAAGGAAAATACTTCTTTATGAAAACAATGTAATTTGGTACTTTTCCAGTCTACCCACTGAGGGATTCGTTTTTGAGTGCTGGATCACTGTGGAGTCTAGAGATCTGGTAAGCCTACATCCTATTATTATCACGGTGGAGGTGCACCTGGTGGATATTCATCTAAACCATCACTTTTCTTTGGTTTTTACTTTAATGTTTTTTTTGTATTCATTTGTCATGACTCATTTCAGTGTTCAAAGCACTTTGCACTTATTAATATCACCTGTGCAGTAATATTTTTAAATACTTTGTTATACAGCATATCCTAGAAAGAAAGCCTTCTTCTTTGAAATCTATGATGGCCAAGCTCAAAATCTGAGAACACATGACCTGCATTTTCAGCAACTCTCAGAGCCTTATAGAAACTTAGAAGACAAGCTCCACTTTGCATATTCAGTAAGAACAGACATTAATAAAATGTAACATAAACGTGTATTTTTTAGTTTTAGATAGATTAGGGAAGGTTTGAATCGGCTGTCAAATTATTTTTTCTGTGCTGTTTCATTGGAGAGATTTCTATTCATATCCCTTTCCAGACATGCCAGACTTGGGCAAAGTGATTTTTTTAGTGATTTAAATAACGTGGATCAGTTCAGTGAAATGATTTGAATCACTGAATCGGATCTTGACTTTCCTCCAAGCTAGGATCATGAACGCCAGTCTTGTAATACACTTAGTACTCAATGTATCAAATGAACACTGAGCACTTCTTTAGATTCACAGTTGTTTTACATACACAATTGTAACAATTGTTTTATTTCGTTCAATAGAATTTTTATTGAAACATTTTCATATAACATCAACAGTATTACAATGAGCTTTGTCATAGTACATTGCATAGAATTGAGTTGCATAGCATTGAATTGGGGCCAGGACCCTAACAGAAGTCCACCTGCTACACACTCGCAGGTAGGTGCCTTATTTAGAGAATCTCGTAGGTTGTTTCATACAGGTTTCTAGAATCTTAGAGGATCCCACTCACCACCCCTTTGGGCACATACTGTGATTCGTGGGAACCCTTCACCCTATGGGTGACCACACCAGCGTAGGTATAGACCTAGTGCTCCATGTGGTGTGCCAAAGGTGCGTAAAGTTATTGTTAGGCAATCATCTACTAATACACAGGGTCCACGGCGCCTCAACAATGTAGCTACTCTGTTGGAGAATATTCAAATGTTCTTGAAAAAATGTAACGGTAATTAAACTTACACAAAAGAAATGTAGAAAAAAATCTATAGGTATGAAATGAAAACAATGAAAGTATAACCATAAGGGTAGTATAACTATGACCACAGGGATTTGCGCAATTGTTGGGGGTACACCATCATAAAACCGATCATGGAATTTGCACAGATAATTTGTACCACTCGGTCCAGGGTTTCTACTTGTAGCTCACACTAGAATATTTCTCCTGTGAGGACGCAAACATCTCTTCATATGTGATGTGTGTGTTGGTTGTGTGTATAACTTCTGAGATAGTGGGAGCTGCCCCTGATCTCCAATGCCTTGCCAAGACCAGCCTTGCACTCCGCAAGATATAAGATATGACATATCGAAAGGAGGGTGGAGCTGCATCAATGCCCAATGAGAGTATGGCCAAACCAGGCCGGTTAGGAAATGTAATTCCAGTAATTTGTGTGATAATGTGAAAGACCTCTTTCCAAAAAAATTCAATTTTTTGGGCAGGCCCAAAATATATGGTGTAACGTACCTCTATTTCCACATTGCCTCCAACACAATGGAGATGTGTTCTGCATATAGAAAGATAACCTATGTGGTGTTAAGTACCATCTCATTACCAGTTTTGTAAGTTCCCATAGTTTGGCATTTTTAGTTGATTTGTAAGTAATGTCTAGTGCCTTTGTTCATTGTTCTGTAGTGTAATTGTATCTTAGGTCTATTTCCCATGATTTCATAGTGGGGGATTTGGCGAATATCAATTATTGGTTGAGAAAGTTGTAGAATAAAGAAATACCTTTTATTTGGGTATCTTGGTTGGTATAATATAGCTTGATGTGCCACGGTAAGTTAGTGTTTGTATCAAGAAGTGATTTTAGAAGATGGGTGATTTGGTAATATTTAAATTTATCCTTGTCCGTCAGTCCAAATTCGACTTGGGCTGACTTGAAGGTTTTTATGGCTGGCCCTATCTTTAGATCACCAACATTAGAAATGCCTTTAAATGTCCAGCGTGAGATATTAAGATTTGGAATCAAAAGTTGCATGATGGAGATCGGTAGGTCTACGGGTATAGTTGTCATGCCTGCAGTGGGCATCGCTATCATTATCTTCCGCGCTATTAAAGCGGCCTCTATAGTGGGTGATAACTTGCGTATGTTATGTGATTTGAATATATTGGTTAAAATCAGGTTTTGGAGATCTCTACCTGAGCATTGTGATACTTGTAAGTCTTTCCATCGCAGGTCCTATGTTTGAGTGAACCATTTTTGGATCTGGGCAAGCACTGCAGCTGTGTGGTAGTTCTTTATTACTACCTGGCCTGCACCCCCCACTTTTCGTGATTTGATTAGTTCCTTAAAAGCGCTTCTAGCTTTCTTACCCTGCCATAAATAAGCATTGATCATAGATTGAGCTTTAGGGAAAAACTGGTCTGGCACAGGAATAGGTATTGCTCTAAAAAGATATAAAAATCTAGGTAATATAACCATTTTAAATGCAGCTAGGTGGCCCATCCAAGATAGTTCCATCCTAGCCAGGTCTCGTAAGTTTTGTTTCAAGTTTGCGTAGAAATGGGGTGTATTTCGCCTCTGTTAGCTTGTTGGTATCGGCCGTCAGGGTAATCCCCAAATAACTAATACCCTCATCGGACCGAACATCAGTTAGTATCATGATGACATCGTCAGCAAAAAGGCTGATATGGTGTGTGGCAGTGGGAGTTGGGAAACCTTTGATCTGGTTGATCTGGTTTGATCTAATATAAATAGCCAGAGGTTCCATCAGAAGGTTAAATGGTTAAATATTAGAGGTGATAATGGATACCCTTGTCTTGTGCCGTCCGTTGGATATTTGGAACGGTGTTGATAAAATACCTGATATGTAGACCAGGGCAGAAGGTTTTGAGTAAAGGGCCAGAATCACTGTTAGGATATTGCCTGTGAATCCAAATGATTGAAGGGTTTTAGATAGGTATTGCCACTGAATACGATCGAAAGTCTTCTCTGCATCTAGAGCTAGAACTGCCCAGCGCATCATGGGGACTACCCTTCCAGCTATGGAGGACGTTCAGAGGAAATACTGCCTGCGTCGAGCTCGTAACATCTACAAAGACTTCTCTCATCCTGCTCACAGACTGTTTTCTCTCTTGTCCTCCGGGAGGCGCTTCAGGTGCCTCAAAACTAGGACTAATAGACTGAAGAACAGCTTTTTCCCCAGAGCTGTCTCTTTATTGAACTCTGCACCCAGCTGATCCCTCTGAACCCCCTCCCTCCCCGGATATCATTTACACCACTGTACATAAATTATGGGACTGATTCATCAACTGCTTATTTGCACACCTACAGTCACTACTGCACTTTATAAACATGTAATAACTTGCACTACCATTAATATTAACATTAACATGTAATAACTTGCACTATCATCTCTTAATTTTTGCTAATGTACATATCCATTTACCAATATTATGCAAAACTGTATATCCTGCTTTTGTTACTATTGCACTTCTGGTTAGACCTAAACTGCATTTCGTTGCATTGTACTTGTACATGTGTAATGACAATAAAGTTGAATCTAATCTAATCTAATCTAGAAGCAGAGAAGGCCTCTTCTGCGCCCTCACCAGGTGGATAATATTTATCAGTTGCGAGTGGCATCAGAGGTTTGACTGGATTTGTTAAAACCCGTTTGATCAGGATGGATAAGTAAGGGCATGATATTGAGTAGTCGGAGGGCTAACAGTTTTGCATATAACTTAACATCAATGTTCAATAGGGAGATTGGGCGGAAATTTGATGGTTTGTTTGGTTCCTTCCCAGGCTTAGGTAGGGTTACAATGAGGGCCTCTAGCATCTCCGGGGGAAATGGGGAAGAGGCAGCAGCGTTAAAGATATTTTCTAGATAGGGCGCTAGTATGCACTTAAATTCTTTGTAATATTCTCCACTGACCCATCAGGACTAGGAGTTTTGTTCATAGGGAGAGAGTCTATAGCCGTGTATAGTTTCGGAGAGGCTAAATTGTTGATTTAAGAATCGAAGTTGGTCATGGTCTAGTTTGGGTATATCTATACTGGATAGGAATTGATCGATCAGTTCTGGGGTAGGTTGATTAGTGTCCTGATCATCCTTTAAATTATATAATGAAGAGTAGTAGCTACTGAACGCATCGGCTATTTTTTGTGGGTGATATTCTTTTGTGTTAGTGCTAGGATGTATGATAAACTGTATTTTGGTTTTGTATCTATGTCACTTAATTTTGTTTGACAAGATTTTACCCGCTTTATTGCCATTGGCATAGTAAGTCATCTTTAGTCGCTTGTTGTTCTTTTCAAAGTTTACCAGTAGAAGGAGTCTTAGTTCATGTATGAAGTGGGATAGTTTTTTAGCTAAGTCACTATTGGGGGTCAATTTGTTTTGTATGTCTAGAGTTTGTATTCCTTCCGTAATATCTTGGATATGTTTTTGCTGCTGCCTCTTGGCCCTGGCTCCCAATTGGATAAAGATGCCCCTCATGAACGCCTTATGGGCGTTACATAATATAAATGGATCATGTACAGAAGCATTGTTATTTTCAAAAAACTTGTGCGACTGGTTTCTCAATTTTTCTTTAAAGTTGTCCTGCTGTAGGAGATATGTGTTTAACCTCTATACTGGTTTGGTAGATGGATGCATGGATGCATGGTCTGACTAGGTTGTGGTATTAATAGACGTCTTCTTCGTTTTGGAGAGAATGTATTGATCGACCAAAAACAGGTTGAATATATTGTATACCCCATGGGGGGAGAGAAAAAAGTGTAGTTCCTCTCACCCGCATGAGAGCAACGTCATACATCATAGATGGAGTGTTTATGCAAAGATTCCTGTAATGAGGATGCCTGTCTTTTGGGAGTGGAGGTGGAGTCCATTGAGGGGTCAGGTGTTATATTATAGTCTCCGCACATAATCAAGTGCCCCTGCTGATGATGTTGAACTTTCTTCATCAGTTTGTTGAAAACGTGAATTTGTTTTGTATTAGGAGAGTAAGGGTTGACCAAAGTGTATGTCACTGAGTTCAAGTTGCATATTAGTATTAGGTATCGTCCTTGGGTATCTCTGATTATCTTGTGTAAATGAAAAGCCACCGAGTCCCTTATGGCAGTCATGACTCCTTTGACCTTAGCATCTGCATTGGTAGTATAAATATAGGGAAAGTTCTTGTGGCTGCACTTGGGTGAAGATTCCTTATTAAAATGTGTCTCTTGAGTACAAAGGATGTCACAATGGTATTGTAAAGCTTCCTTACATAGTGAATTCCGTTTAACAGGGTGATTTAGACCCTTCAAGTTTATGGACAGAATTGTGATCCCCATGATGTATTTATCACTTCACTAGATGTAAATGTAGGTGTGAATACCTTTAGTGGTGGCATGGCTCCCTCTACTGGCTGGTTTACGTATTGGGAGCGTTCCATGTAAGTTTTCGGTGGTAAGTCTGGTGTTCAGCTCCAGGAGATCTGGTTGTCCTTCCTGTATTTGCATTTGCATTGGAGTGGTGGCAGATCCTGCTCACGACGTCCTTAATAGCTTCAAGTCTTCTGTGGTCACTTCTCATACTGAACATATAAAATAAAATCGAGAGAGGAGAGAAAAAGAAACAAAGTAATGCACAACTAGTGCAAGAGGTATTCTTGTTTGGCAATGTGACGCAAGTGATTTTTAAGTTTTGTAGCAGCATCAGGCTGGGGATTTAGTTCAAGGCTTCGATCAGGGATCTAGGTGCAGAGTTAACCATCTAGGCTTAGTTGTGAGATTTAGCATTTAGCTGTAACTGTTTTCTATTCCTGCTCAATCTGCTGGAAAGGTCTGGGGACATTGGTGTCATCCGGTGGTTCTATGAGGATGCCCCATTCCCTTAGGAGGGATAACCCTTTATCCAGGGAATCTATGACGTGTGTTCGGCCATCTTTGCTAATGGTGATTTTAGTAGGATAACCCCAGCAGTATATTAACTTATGGTTCCTTAGAGCCTTGGTCACTGTGTTCAAATTTTTCCTTTTTCGCAAGGTGTACTGGGATAAATCAGCATAGAATTGCAAATTCTGGTATTGCTGAGGGATCGATTTTTTTTTCCGCATCGTGGTCATGAGGCCTTCTTTTACATGGTAAAAGTGGAGACAGAGGATTACATCTCTTGGGACCTGCTCTGGCAGATGTGGTGGCTTTGGCAATCTATGAATTTGATTTATCGTGATTAGAGTTGAGCGAACTTCTAGAAGTCCGGGTTCTGCTGGTTCGGCCGAACTTCGGGACAAAGTCCGGGTTCGGGTCTGGACAGAACCGGAACTTTGTCCCGGACCCCGAACCCCATTGAAATCAATGGAGACCCGGACTTTTAGGTACAAAAAATGTTGTAAAATAGTCCTGGAAGGTCCTAGAGGTCTGCAAAAGGAAGGAAATGTGGGTAAGGGTGGGACAAGTGACCTACAAAGAAATGGGGACAGGGAAATAACTTTAAATATTAAAAAAAAAATAAAAACATAAAAAATGCAAAAATGGAGATCATCTTCAAAATGGGTCTGAAAAGTATTAATTAACATTAGAACTGTTCTAAAATCATCTTCAAACTGTGTCAAAAAAGTATAAATAAGCCGGGAGTACCCATATCACTGTTCTGCAAAATGTGTGTATCACTTTAAATGAAACCGGGAATCAGTGCACATCTCTTCTGCACAAGTATTTCAAGTCTGTGTGTCACCTTAAATCAAACCGTCAATCATTGCACATCTTTTATTCACACTTCTTTTTAAAATGTGTGTATCACTTTAAATGAAACCGTCAATCATTGCACATCTGCTATTCACACACATGTGTTCTGCACCAGAACAGATGTTCTTCACACATTAAATCTTTTCTTCATACATCTGGAAATAGAATAGAACACTTTACCTAAAACCGGGGAGAAACCATATACATGCACTTGAAACATCTGGATAGTGTGTTTGAAAATACAGCATAGAGAAGAGCATGCATATGGTTTGCAGTTTGCAGATGTTTTCAGAACAGTGATATCATATCAGTGATATAATATGATTGTTCTGAAAACATCTGCAAACGGGGGGCGTGGCCTGGCGCTGGACCTAGATGGACGCGTGAACACACCGCTCTGTCTACCGGCGACCTAAACTCAGTCTTTCCAGTAGAGCCGACCGCCCAAAACACCTGAAAATGGCAGGCAGAAGCTCCTCAGCGACCCGGGGACACCCGGAGACCGGATCGCAGCCCGGCCGCACCATCCCAGCGCTGTTTCGGAACAGCCAACAAGACGCGCAGGCCTCACAGCGGGCCTCCGAGGGGGGAGCGACTTGCAGCGGCCTCGAGTTAGAGCACGAACACCAGCCAAGCGCACACCAGACACAGACACAGCAGCAGCCTTCGCCATTTCTCAGCCTGGCGGACCTCCATGCAGTGGCTGCCGACATAAAAGGAACCCTAACTGCGGCAATAGCTGAGCTTAAATCAGACATCAGATCTGTGGCCACCCGCTTGGACTTCGTAGAGGATATTACTACGTCACATGGAGCCGCCATTCATCAGATCCAACAGACGGTCAGTACACAGAGCCAGCATCTTCTCACTATGCATCGCCACATAGAAGATATTGACAATAGGGGACGCAGGCGAAACCTTAGATTTAGGGGGGTCCCGGAGTCGGTTGAGGGACCCCAGGTCCAACAAGCAATCTGGGCAATTTGTAATTCGCTTCTGGGCAGGCCGCCCGACGCCCCTATTGATTTTGAAAGGTGCCATCGAGCATTAAGACCCAGGGGGCAGGACACAGAGCCCCCTAGAGACATAATCTGCTGCTTTGTCAGCTTCACACAAAAAGAAGAGGTTCTGAGACAAGCCCGCACTCAGGGCCAACTGCACCATGATGGTAGTACGATCCAGATTTACCAGGACCTATCCCCCATCACGCTGCAACAGAGAAGGGAACTACGCCCCCTGCTTACAGCTCTGAGAGAGCGTAGGATTGTATAGCGCTGGAAATTCCCTTTCTGCCTTACGGCCACCTTAGGCAACAGAACTGCTGCACTGCGAGTTCCAGCAGACTTACCAGCTTTTTGTGAAACATTGAACCTACCTCTGATTCCGGTACCGGAATGGCTTAGCACCTTCTTGCAACCTGAGCCCTGGATATCCACTCACCAGGAGGATACCCCCAGGTCTCGCAGAAACAGACAGCGGAGAAGAAGGTCCTCCTCTGACTCTCCTAGAGACCATCCAGATGACATGATCACTGAAAGACCGGCAAGAACAAAACCCTCCTCAGCGAGAAGAAAAACTGACTACTAAACAGTCCTTCATTACTCTCTTATACTACTGATCACCGCCAAAGACATCCACTGAACAGACATCCACATTCAACCCCTTAAATATCCCATCCGGCGGGCCTCCGCTACCACCCTTGACATACGACCACTGAACTACAACTATACCCCACACATGGGAGCCTTCTAGCAGACTTGAGGAAACTACAGAAGAGTATAACTTAAAAGCTAAAAGGGACACCCATCAGCAAACCTTGAGACTTCGAACACCCGTCAACTAATTCACATACACACTTTTGGAAGCATCTGCACTGCACACATTCTACATATTTCTCTGCTGAGAAACTGAACTTGAAGACCCCCACCGACCACTCTCCCGCCCAGATGCCCATCGACTAACACGCGAACGTTTTGGACTGTCAAGTGTGTATCTTATGAAGCCCCAAGCCTACCAAGTTAAGCTGAGAAGAGGACACAATCACTCCGCATCTGCGAGATTCAGGAGGTCGCCATTTGAACTGACAAGGACTGTTGATAACCAGGCCCTCCTGACTAGTAAGTGCCTGCGGCTGAGACCCGCTCCCCGAGTGTGTTACCAGCGCCGGGGGGCGGGCCCCAGTCGAGAACGATTAAGTATTGTGTGCTGACATGTTTAGTCTCATTAATGCCTACTGTAGTCTAATATTTGCCCCCCAGGGAGCTGCTACATGTTTTGTTTTTTTTTCTTCATGTGCCGGTTTTATGTTTTAGGGCGCGCACCTCCCCCGCCCTCGGGGGGGGCTCCTGCGGAGATCCGCCAGTCGGGTCTCGGCGGGGGTCTCCTCTTTCCCCCCGCGGGTGGGGTGGTCCGGTCTGCCCGCGCCCGGGCGTTGCCGGGTCCTGCCTGGGGCTCCCTTCCCTGGTCCCCCCTCCTGCCCCTGGCGGTTTTTCCGCTCCGGGTTGGTGCGGGGGCCGGGGTGGGGGGATCCCGGTGTGGGGCTGCGGCCCCCGGGCGCCCGCTGCCCGAATTCCGCGAATAATTAACATTTTATAGTTCTGTTTAATGGTTATCTTTATACACGCTCATATATATCCCCCTGCTCTCAGTCTGGCAAGAAACATACTCGGGATTTGACACAGTTTATTACACCCTAGACAAGAGAAGTTCCCGAGAGTCTGGTGGTCTCCGCTGCTCCGGCTGGGAGACCCGTAGAGGAGCCCGGCGGAGTAGCGGAAACCCCAGCCCACCAGCCTACCTACAAAAGCTCTGCCTACATGGGAGACGGGGGGGGGCTTCGGAGGTGCACCCTCCAACCTGGATACAGGCGGGGGGCTCCCCGGATCCCACCCCCTTTCCCCCCACCGAGACGTACTGACCCTGGGCGGTCCTAACCTGCAACGGAACGCCTCTGGGTCGCCGGTAGCACGAGACTCTGACGGAACCCAGCTCCAGTCACTCCACCCACACCTAAGTGGCAGGTCCCCTTAGACCACCACCGCTTCTCCCCTTACCAATCCCCTCCTCCAGGTGACTCAGCAGGTCTGCTCTCACCTACGGTGCCCCACCCTAGGCCCCTCGGGGGGCGGACATAGGTCCAACCTCCCACGTGGAGGCTTCGGGGGGGGGCAGAGGGTACATCCGTCTCGAAAACATCCATCCGACCACCCGACCCCAAAGGCGATGAGGCGGCCCGAGGAGATGCCCAGAGGGTCGGCCTCGTCGCCTCTGGTGGTCTGAGAGCCCTTGAAGAGAACAGATCCCACATTATT
>BLSH010198151.1:34491-50214 GCA_018402905.1 Glandirana rugosa
GTTTGATTTAAAGTGACACACACACTTGAAATAATTGTGCAGAAGAGATGTGCACTGATTCCCGGTTTCATTTAAAGTGATACACACATTTTGCAGAACAGTGATATGGGTACTCCGGGCTTATTTATACTTTTTGGACACAGTTTGAAGATGATTTTAGAACAGTTCTATGGCCTCTAATGTTAATTAATACTTTTCAGACCCATTTTGAAGATGATCTCCATTTTTGCATTTTTAATGTTTTTATTTTTTAAAAAATATTTAAAGTTATTTCCCTGTCCCCATTTCTTTGTAGGGCACTTGTCCCACCCTTACCCACATTTTCCTTCCTTTTGCAGACCTCTAGGACCTTCCTGGGCTTTTTTACAGCATTTTAAAGATTTTTCATTAAAATTACCAGAACCCCGGACCCGAACCCGGACTTTTTTTGAAAAGTCCGGGTCCGGGTCCCGGGCACCCCAAAGTTTGGTATGGACCCGAACTTTACAGTCCGGGTTCACTCAACTCTAATCGTGATGTCTAAGTCTGTGAGATCAGGCATTATTGCTTTAAACAGCGTAGTGGCCTATGTGCGCAGGTCAGATTGTGACTGTTTTGGGGATCCCCCTTATTTTGAGGTTATTTCATCTCGTTCGTTCCTCCATGTCTGCCATTTTAGCCTTAATCCACTCTGTCTCCCTTTCTCTGTCATCATGTGCATCAACCAAATTGTTTATTGTGGATGCGTATTCCCCCATTTTTTCCTCTATGCGATCCACCCTTTCTTCTACTACATGGATTTTTTGATTAAATCTGTGAATACAAGAGACTATGTGTGAATGGATTGTTCTCCTCAGAGAGAGAAGCATTTCCTTCAGAACTGTGTCTAGGACTGGCTGATTTTGTGTAGGAAATGCTTCGATGGACTCTGGCATGTCTCTGGTGTTATCCCCTGAGTCTGCAATGGGGCTCGTATATGGGCTGCATCCTCCTCCATCCAGTCTGATTTTTGACTTGCCTGGGCTGCAAGATGAAGGGGTAGGAGGGTTGGAATGTTGGCTGCGCAGGGAGATGTTATTGTTCCCCTGTGTGGCCTGCTTTGATGGCTTGCTGTGTGGCGCGGAGATCGGGGACGAGTAGGCCTCAGCGCCATCTTGCCTACCTCCATGCTGATGGAGGAAAAAATCTGTTAGCTGGTGTGGTTTCTTTCCATCCTTCCTTTTCTTGGACATGTCCGCTGCCTCTGTCGGGTGCAGGGGTCTTGGCAGGAGGTTCAGTGTCGCCGTAGCTGGATGCTTCGGGCCACTGTATCCCTGCTATGTCGGAGCTCCGGCTCTATGCGTCCATCCTGCTCGGCATCAGGCCACGCCCCCATAACAATTGTTTTTTTCGAATGCATTTCTTTATTGAGGTCTTACAAAAGTACATACATGTTATAGCCACATTTGTAGTAACAAAAAAACAGTCTACTAGTAAGCAACTTCATGTTGAATTTGAACAATATGTTTCTAACTGGGTTAAGTTGAAGTTAGGGTAGTAGCTCAAAGCAAGGATCTAGATGGTGTAACAATTGTTTTCCTGCCTGCCTCACACACACACGTTACAAAACAGAATTAGGATTCCTGTTTGCTTTCTGAGACTCTGAGTCATTCTCAGACTCAGATTCATGCTGGCTCACACAGCTCAAGATACAAAACCAAATCTTGTGTGCTCTCTGAAACTCTGAGTTATTCACAGACTCAGAGTCTTGCTGCTTCCTGCCTCCCATAAAGACAGCTCATGATACAAAGCATAATCGTGTGTGCTCTGTGATCATTATTATTATATACTATTTATATAGTGCCAACAGTTTACACAGCACTTTACAATGTAGAGTGAGGACAGTACAATTACAATACAGTTCAATACAGAAGGGACAGGAGGGCCCTGCTCGTAGAGCTTACATTCTAAAGGAAGGGGGGTGGTGGTACAAAAGATAATAGCTGCGGGGGATGGGTTGATGGGGGTGGCTCAGGTACAGTTCTTAGGTGGATGAGGGATAGGCTTCCATGAATAAATTAGTTTTCAGTGATCGCCTAAAGGTAGACAGGGTAGGAGCTGATCGGACATACCGGGGCAGGGAGTTCCAGAGGATGGGAGCGGCTCTGAATAAGTCCTGAAGGCAAGCATGGGAGGAGGTAATTAAGGGGCTAGAGAGTAGGAGGCCCTGGGAGGAGCAGAGGGGATGATTTGGGTGATATCTGCAGATGAGGTTGGTGATGTAGCTAGGGGCGATGTTGTGGATGGCCTTGTATGTTGAGGTGAGTATTTTGAATTTTATACGGTGGGGTAGGGGAAGCCAGTGAAGGGATTGGCAGAGAGGGGCAGCAGTCACGGATCGGTTAGTGAGGTGTATGAGTCTAGCAGCAGCATTCATAATAGACTGAAAGTGGGATAGCCTATGTAAGGGTAGGCCCTTGAGGAGAGAGTTGCAGTAGTCAAGGTGGGAAATAATCGAGGAGTGAATAGGTTTTTTTGTGGTGTCGTTAGTCCGGAAGGGTCGAATTCTGGAGACAGTAATGAAAACATTATATGACATTCTTCCCTATTGTATGTAAAACTAAAAAAGTTGCTATATATACACATAACATTTCCCTCTGTAGGAGCTGATTGTAAATGATGGGTTTACTGTGAAGAGAGAGCCCCAATAACACATCAATACAATAATTTTGGGTTATATTGAAACTGCCAATAACCTCTGAAGAAAATAATTGGTTAACAGGATTGACAATATCCAAATACTACAGTTCAATAACAGTGATACAACACAATGGCACAAAGATGTGAATAATGTTGGTGTTCATTCTTCTTTATTGCCAGTGAAGCACTTTGCCAAAATTTGCACTGTGGAGAATGCCACTGCAAACAAAAGAAGAAAAAAAACAGCAATCAACACAGCACAATCCTTTCAAATCGGAGTGATGGGAATATGGTTTGCTAATGGGGTCTAATTGCTATGTTTAGACCTTAGCTAACCTTTTCCCTAATGGGTAAATCTGCACACAGTATGCTGGGCCCTTTAAACTCTACAGTGTAACTCTTAACCTTTAAAACATGGCATTTGTAATTCACAGTCAAAAAAGAAAATCTTTGCAAAGTGTCCCAATGTAGCAGACAGTAATGGATTTAAATGAGCTTTAAATGAGCTCTGCCATGTGCAGTAATGTGCCCAACAGGTCTATTAACAAATTATCACACAGACAAGGAGGCCAGGCACTGATCACCACTTGTGTCATGTGACCCAAAAGTCCTCCTGTTCCTTCCGTCCTGCACTCTGTCAATCACAGGCAGGGGAGGGAAAATAAACTACATCAAGGTTGGAATACTCAGCTGAGTGGATTAACTAGTTGCAGACTTTGGGCATGCTGCAAAAAAGTCATAATTGTACACAGGGCGTGTGTAGCATGTCCAGTCCTACTGTCCCTTTCCCCCATCCCAGTACACAGCAATTTAGATGTGATTAATCAAAGCTGTATTGTACACAGAGGGGTTTGTCAGCTTTAGCCGTCGAAAAAAAAATAGTCTGATAGTGTTTATAAATAGCACTGATCAGACAGAAAGATACAATGTCACATATTGTAACAATTATATCATTATGTTAATTCATTTGCAAACCAAAGGGATAAACTTCAGGGATAAAAGTCAGTTAAAGGATACGTTCACTTTAAAGAAAATGCATATTTTTTTACAGGTAAAAAAATGTGCATTTATTTATTTTTTTGTAGGAGCCTGGAAAAATTTGCGAGCGTCATGCAGGACTCTTACAGACTGTTAATGTAAGCCATCTGCCCATAAATCGTACTGGCAGGCAGTTTTACAAAGAGAGGAAGAATCTATTAACTACTAGAGCGCTCAACAGTGAGCTGGTAGTTAAACGTGCAGTAACGCAGTGAATTATGCAGCATTAATTGTGCAGTAACACACTGAAATATACTGTGTTAAATGTGCAGTAATGCACTGAAATATACTATGTGAAATATGCAGTAACACACTGAAAAATACTGTGTTAAACATGCAGTAACGCACTGAAATATACTTTGTCAAACGTGCACTAAAGCACTGAAATATACTGCACTTCGTTAAACGTGCACTGACGCACTGAACGTACACTAACGCACTGAAATATACAGCATTAACCACTTCACCCCCGGAAGAATTTTGCACTTTAGGACCAGAGCACTTTTTGCGATTCGGCGCTGCGCCGCTTTAACTGACAATTGCGCGGTCGTGCGACGTTGTACCCAAACAAAATTTGCGTCCTTTTTTTCCCACAAATAGAGCTTTCTTTTGGTGGTATTTGATCGCCTCTGTGTCATTTCTGTTCGCCGCGATAAACAAAAGAAGAGCGACCATTTTGCAAAAAAAACCCGAATTTCTTACTTTTTGCTAAAATTCAAATCCAAAAAAAAAATATAAAAAAACATTTTTTTTCACCGTTTTTGGCCGATTTATATTTTTCCTCATATTTGCGATAAAAAAAAATCGAAATTGGTGTTTATTGATTGGTTTGTGCAAAAGTGGCTGCGTTTACGGATGATGAGAATTAATTTATGGGTTTTTTTTTTTTTTTTACTAGTAATGGCGGCGATCTGCGATTTTTTTTGACACTTTTTTGGGACCAATGACATTTATTCAGCGATCAGAAATTTAAATGTCCACTGATTACTGTATAAATGTCATTGGCAGTGAAGGGGTTAACCTGCAGGGGGAGAGCTAGGGGTTAAGTGTGTTCCCTGGGTGTGTTCTTACTGTGGGGGGGTTGGGCTACCATGGGCATGAGAGATCTAACTGATCCAAGTGACAGGGATCAGTAGATCTCTCATGCCCCACTGACAGGGCGGGGAACCTCCGTGTTTACATCGGCGGTTCCCCGTTCTTTTCCCTGTAGCCGCTCATCGCGGCTCGCCGGCGGACATCGGGTCCGCCCGAGCCGCGGACACACTCCCCAGGAGTGCGGCGCGCCCCCTGGTGGCCAAATGCGAATCGCCGCTTATTTACGGCGATTCGCGCAGGGCTCCCCGACTGCCGCCGTGAAAAGACGGCACGCGGTCGGGAACCTGTTAAACATGCAGTAACACACTGAAATATAGTGCATTGAACGCACAGTAATGCACTGAAATATACTGCATTAAAGGCGCGGTAACACGACGGGGGCGTGACCGGATGTGAAGGAAGATACATCGTTCTCCCCAGAGCTCCGTAAGACTCCTGAGTGAATCCGAATAAACAGGGATACCAGATAACTGAATTGAGTGATATTGCGGTGGAATAGGACGGACACGATCCAGTCATCCGGATGGCTACAGCGAAACAGGTGAAAGCGATCCCCTTGGAGCAGCGCCAGACCCGCTCCACGCCAGGCCCCAAGCAAAGCCCCGCCTCCGCCATCTTGCCGGAAAAGAAGCAGAAGAGATCCCGCTTGCATGCTGCTGAGATGGCGGCTCAGGTGACGGACGCAGCACAAGGCTCCACAGCCTCATCCTCACCATCAGCTGCTCCTCTGCTGCCCTGTGATCAGGAGGCTTCGCATGAGGCCATTACCCGGCCAATCCTGGAGGCCATTGACGCCAGCAGAGCAGCGGTGATGGTGCGTATTGACCACCTAGCCACTGAATGCACCCTCATCAGGCATGAAATCGACAAGATTAGAGGCAGACTTACCATGGCAAAGGACAGGATTCCTGGGGTGGGGGATGCCTCTCACTCACACGGTACACAACTATCAGAGCTTCGTGATCTGGTAAAGTCTCTTCAGCAACGTGCGGATGATGCAGAAGATCACCAAAGGAGGAATAATGTAAGGGTCATGGGCCTGCCTGAGGGGGGACCAGGCCTGTGGTGTTTGCGGAGCAGTTTTTCAAGCAGTTGCTGTCCCTGGAGAACCTGCCCCCCACCTATGTAGTGGAGAGGGTGCATCGGGTCCCAACAGGCACCAGGCCGCCTGGCACCTATCCGCGACCTTTCCTGGTCCGGTTCCTCAATTATAGGAACAGGGACATGATGCTGGCAGAATCCAGAAAGGCTCAGAGCCTCAAATATGAAAATGCACAGGTTATGCTTTTTCCAGATTTCTCTGCAGAAACCCAAAAGAAGAGACGATTGTTTAATGATGTGAGAAGACGTCTAGGAGAAAAAGAGCTAAAATACAGTATGCATTACCCAAGCATGCTCCGGGTACAATTTAAAGGTACTGTAAAGTTTTTTGACCATCCGCAAGAGGCATGTGATTGGATAGATGGCTTGCCGTGAGCTGAAAGGACTCCTTTCTTTCTTGTGCAAGCGGGGGGGAGGGCCCGGGAGATTGCACCTGTTGTGTCTGTTGGCCTTAATTCGTTTTGAAGTCCTTGCTTTTCTTTTGTCTTTTTTTTATTATTTTCTAATGACTCTGTCTACAGGGGCCTTCTGCAGACCCATAATTACACAAATTCCAGATGCGGCCACTAGAGGTCATTGAGGTACTATTTATAACTTTCAAACCCCTATATACTTTCTACTTTTGATATATACCCTGCATCCTGCATAGGAGCTGTAGAAGATACCCGGGATGTGTTTAATCACAAGACGGACTACTGGGTCATTCGGACCATTTTACGCAACCTTTTTTGTTTGAAACGTTGGAAGGGGAGAAGCCGCATATCGTGTTGTATTTTTTTTGTGTTCTTTTTTAGTTTTTTTTTTTTTTAGTTTTGGTTCCGGTATAATGGCAAGGTTGTTTAAACAGTGCTCAGCATGTTGCCCCCCCCTATTTACCTGGCACTGAGGTGTATCAGCAGGAATCCCTGGTGTCATACTGGGATTGCAGGACTTATCTGTTTATAATGGGACTCCCTGGTGAATTGATTGAGATAATCCCCCCTAATGGCTAGCTCTGTTAAGATTCTATCTTGGAATATTCGAGGTTTGAATGACAAATATAAAAGGGCAGCGGTATTCCAATATTTGAAACACATTAAACCTCATGTTATTATGTTGCAGGAGATGCATATGGATGGTGGTAGGGTACTAGCCTTGCGTCGTCCGTGGATTCAGCAGGCATTCCATGCTACCTATTCCACGTTTGCCCGGGGAGTATCAATCCTGATCAGCAAGGCGTTCCCCTGCACCATAAATCAGGTCTTGACTGACCCAGGGGGTAGGTATGTGGCAGTGGAACTGGATATTTGCTATAAACGAATAGTACTGATAAATGTTTATGTACCTCCGCCATTCAGAGTGCAAATGTTGTATGATATGCATGTTAAACTGGCCCAGTATGCACAGTGGCCATGGGTCACGATGGGTGACTTGAACGCAACCCTGGATGCGTTGGATTCATCCAACCCAAATAGAGAGGGATCGATGGAGATGGAATCCTGGATGTCGGTGGCAAGATTGACGAAGCTATGGCGATGGAAACATCCGCGGGATAGTTGCTACTCCCACTTGTCTTCATCACATCGCTCCTCAGCCAGGATTGACTTAGTTTTTGGTGGTGAGGAGGTATTGCCATGGGTTCAGGATGTGGAATATCTGGTGGGTGGGGTGTCTGATCACTCCCCGGCCCTACTCACCCTGTTGTTTGGAGGGAGAGGGAGAGGGGGATGGAGAGTCTCACCAGGTTGGCTTCAGAATGAGACGGTCCAAGCTCGCCTGCACAATGCGGCCTCTACATACTGGGACTCTAATGAAAGCTCGGCTACTCCGGGTATGCTCTGGGATGCCTTTAAGGCTGTAATTAGGGGAGAATGTATCTCGGCCATTAAAGAAGCTAGGAGGGATCATGGGGCTGAAATCCAACTACTGCAGGAAGGGGACGAGAGAAGTGCAAGGGATTTTGCGGATGTCCCCAATTCAGAAACATACACAGCATTGCTGGATGCAAGGAGGAAGCTATCGCTTCACCTGTCGATCTGGCTCATGCAGAACTGAGGGATAGGGCCCACTCCCTGTTTGCTGAAGGAGACAAGAATAGCAAGCTGCTTGCCAGGTTGGTGGCAGACTTCCGCACCACCCTGAGCATTCCAGTTATTAAAAACAGGGAGGGAGACTTGATAACAGATCCATCAGGTATAATCAAGGTTTTCTCTGAATTTTTCGCTCACCTATATGCCCCTATCCCGTCCTATGACGTCTCTGTCCTGGACTCGAGGCTGGGCAATTTGAATATTCCTCAACTAACAGAGGCGGATAGGGAGGCTATGGACGCTCCTGTGACCACTAAGGAAATAGAGGCGGCCATCTCCTCCTTCCCCCCTAATAAAGCCCCGGGATCAGACGGTCTCCCCATTGACTTTTATAAATTATATGTGGAATTGGTAGCTCCCAGAATAAAATGGCTCTTGACCCAATGTTTTGAAAATAATAAACTTCCCCCCTCAATGATGGAGGCTTATATGGTGCTAATACTAAAACCTGGGAAGGACCCACTGGATTGCTCCTCTTATCGCCCGATAGCACTCCTTAACATGGATCTAAAGATCCTTACTAAGATCCTGTCATCTAGGCTTGTGGGAGTTATATCCTCCCTGGTTAACTCTGACCAGACAGGGCTCATCCCAGGCAAGTCTACGGACACAAACTTACACAGGCTTTTTAACCATCTTCAATTGCCTCCTCCGGATCCGCCGACAAGAATCGTGGTCTCTATTGACATCGAAAAGGCCTTTGATTCAGTGGATTGGCATTACATGGGTAGAGTCCTGGAACGCATGGGATTCGGATCAGTGTTCAGGAAGTGGGTTACCATGCTTTATAGTACCCCCAGGACTGCAATCAGGTTGGGAAATTCAATTTCCCCTTTCTTTGACATAAGAAGGGGGACTAGGCAGGGTTGCCCCCTGTCCCCCTTCCTCTTTTCCCTAGTAATGGAACCAGTGGCGATAGCCCTCTGCTCGTCCCCAGATATACAGGCCATAAAGGTTGGGAATATAAGGGAATGTCTAGCATTATATGCGGACGACATGTTGCTGTTCCTGGGGGACCCAGCAGAGTCCCTGAGGAAGGTGCTCAACATTCTAAATTAATTTACACAGTACTCCAGTCTAAAAATAAATTGGAGCAAGTCGTCCATCCTACCCATAGACGAGGGAGCGAGAGCGAGCGCTGACCCAGGATTGCCCTTGAAGTGGGTCACCTGCCTCACGTACCTGGGAGTGAAGGTTATCTCCAATGTGAAAGATTACTATAGACTTAACCTCCTATCACTGATCCCTCTTGTTAAACAAAAACTGTGGCCTGGCAGAGACTTCCTTTGTCCCTGCTGGGAAGAATACATTTAATAAAAATGAAAATCCTCCAGGTTATCTTATACTTTTTGAGACATACCCCAGTCTGGCTACCGAAGCGGTACTTGAAGCAGCTAGAAGGGGTCATGGGAACCTTTTTGTGGACACTCAGGGCTCCGCGAGTAAGCATCAGGGTTCTGCAGGAGCCAGTCGGCCAGGGAGGTTTTGCATTGCCAGACTTCAAAAAATACTACCTGGCCGGGCAAATGGTTTTTGTGCGCAAATGGTTGGGGGTAGACTGTGATGATGCCACCACAGTGTTAGAAGCGGCCCACCTTGGTTCATAGAGTCCCTACACCTAGCTATTCATAGGGGGGCTCGCTCTGCTCTCCCACTTATGAGAACAATGAAGACAACCATTAGAGCCTGGGGGGAAGCAATTAAGTTAGCTTGCCCATCATTTACGGGGGGTCCTCCTCTGCCCCACTCTGGCTTAATCCTAGCCTTCCCCACTTCCTCTCTTTTCAGGACCCAATGGTCTGGGCGGTTAGAGGGATCAAAATGCTGAAGGATGTAACGATGTATGGGGAGCTCCTGACATTCGACCAATTGAAGGCCAGACACGATCTCCCCAATACACATTTTTTTTGTTATTTACAGCTGAGGCACGCCTTCCAGAGCCAGTTTCATACTATGAGGGTAGCGTCGATACCCTCATCTCTGGAGGACATGCTGGCAGTAGATAAGCTTCCAAAGACATTATCGGTGGTGTACAAAAAGCTTTTTGTGAGCTGTCCAGCGGCAGTTGCACAATGTAGGGAACGATGGGAGGGAGAGGTACCAGACATGCAGGGCGAAGATTGGGATGGATTATGGGACCGGCCGTTTGGACATCTAGTGTCAGCCAGAGATAGGCTAATTCATTTTAAATTCCTCCACCGAGTCTACTACACCCCTGCTAGGTTGGCAGCCATATATCAGGGGGCATCGGCTTCCTGCTGGAGATGCTCCCAGACACCAGCAGCAGCACTACATATTTTCTGGGAGTATGAGCGGATTCAGACTTTCTAGAATGAAGTCACTTCCTTCATTAAGAAAATCATATTTGTACCAATCCCTGAGACTGTGAAGGTCTGCCTATTGGGCATAGTTGATGATGTGGTGCCCTCCAGGGCTCACAGAACGCTCCTTAGTATCTTGTTGTTCTATGGATAAAAAGCAATACTACTTCATTGGAAGAAGCAGGAGGCTCCAAGCCTGGGATATTGGAAAAAGCTAGTAAATAACATGCTACCATTCTACAAAGCAACCTACAAGGCCAGGGGGTGTACCAAGAAATTCGATAAGGTGTGGAGAGCATGGTGTGATACAAGAGCCTCAGCTAATTAAGTGACCCAAATGGGGAGATCATAAGGGGGGGAGAAGGCAGACCCACACAGGGATGGTCTTCTGCTCCTTGCCGGGAATTCCCGGGGTAAGAAGCGGGCTATAAAATGAGGAAGGTCCTGTATCACTTGGTCTACTGAAGAAAGGGGCACTAAATTGGTTTGCAGAATCCAATGTATGAGGGGGGCGGGGGTGCTGAGCAAGGGGGGTGGGGGGAAGGGGAAGAACTGTTCTGTTGGTATGCTAGTTAGTGTACCTATGTCTAGTTTGTTAATACATGATATGGACCCTGTGTGGTATGAAGTATACATCATTAAACGTGCAGTAACTGTCACATACCTGGTGGTGGAGTCTGACTTATGCAGGAAGCAACCACTCTTACGACCCTGATTCGGGAACTCCTGGTAGAGCAGACAGGAAGTTCAGGAGTGCAGGATGGCACGAGGGCTGGACTGGTTCACTGATGGTAGCATGAGATGTCCTTCCAAGGCTCATGCAGACTAGTAGAGTGGTGATGCAGGCAGGGTCGCAACTGGCTGGCAATGCGGTAAAGAAGGAGTAAGAAGAAGAATGGTCAGGTACAGGCTGGGTTGTCAATGGACTGGCAGCAAAGGTACAAGGGATAAGCAGAAGAGTAATCGTGGGTAAGCCGGGGGGTCAGTGCAGACAGAGATCAAGAGAGGTCAGGATAAGCCGGGTCAAAGGAAACAGGTATAGGTAGTCAAGTCATTCAGGAAAACAGAACACTGTAAAATGGACAGTCAGTTTAGCGTCAGTGACCCACACACCCGCGTGCACACTTGCTGCGTGCGCACGCGCAGGAAAGTACATTCCAGCCCGAATTCCAGGCTCTTCAGGTGACGTTTCCTGACATTGCCCCCCCCCCAAGGGTCAGCCTCTGGATGCCCAGGCGGGTGTTTCTTTCAGACGGGTTTCTCTTGAAAGAGCTGATCAGTTCCTCTGCATGTACAGTATCTCACAAAAGTGAGTACACCCTTCACATTTTTGTAAATATTTTATTATATCTTTTAATGTGAGAGCGCTGAAGAAATAGCACTTTGCTACAATGTAAAGTAGTGAGTGTACAGCTTGTATAATAGTGTAAATTTGCTGTCCCCTCAAAATAACTCAACACACAGCCATTAAAGTCTAAACCACTGACAACAAAAGTGAGTACACCCCTAAGTGAAAATGTTTAAATTGGGCCCAAAGTGTCAATATTTTGTTGTGGCCACCATTATTTTCCAGCACTGTCTTAACCCTCTTGGGCATGGAGTTCACAATAGCTGTGTGTTGAGTTATTATGAGGTGTCAGCAAATTTACACTGTTATACAAGCTGTACGCTACTTTACATTGTAGCAAAGTGTCATTTCTTCAGTGTTGTCACATGAAAATATATAATAAAATATTACAAAAATGTGAGGGGTGTACTCACTTTTGTGAGATACTGTATATTCGCTTTGGGTTCCCAGGAGTTCTCCTCAGGACCATACCCTTTCCATTTGACCAGGTATTGAATAGAGCCGCCCCTCTTCCTGCAGTCCAGGATGGCTTTGATTTCAAACTCTTCCTCTCCATCTACCAGAATTGGTTCTGGTGGAGCAGTCCTCCATCCCAGGAAGGTATCACAGGTTTCAACGGGGTGACATGGAAGACCAAGTTGATGTGTAGGGATGGAGGAAGGTAAAGTTTGTACGCCACCCTGTTGATCTTTCTCTTCATGGGGAAGGGCCCAATAAATCTAGGCCCCAACTTTTTTGAGGGACGGGCCAATTTTAGATTCCTTGTGGCAAGCCAAACCTGCGTACCCGGCCGTAATTGCAGTTCTCCTCGCCTTCTTTTGCCAAAGGCTTCCTTGTTGCGTTCCTGGGTTCTAGAAAGTGTTTCCTGCAGGAATTTCTGGTTCTTTTTAAGGAATTTTGTGGTTTCATGCACAGCTGGTACCACACTTTCTGGAGTCAGGCTGGGCAAGAGCATGGGGTGTTAGCCGTAGTTCGCCCAGAATGGGGACTGTTTGGTGGCTTAGTGGATGGTGTTGTTATAGGCAAACTCAGCCATTGGTAGTAATGCGACCCAATCATCCTGAGAGAACAACAAAAAAGAGCAAAGGTACTGTTCCAGGGTCTGATTCCTTCTCTCGGTCTGACCATTCATCTGAGGATAGTAGGCAGATGAAAATGACAGGGGGTGTGGCCAGCTGCAGAGGAAGACGGATGCAAGTCCCTTAGCTCCGCTCTTCCAGGAGAAGAAATATCAACAAAAATCATCCCAAAACCCCATCATCCACACCCAAGACAACCTATTTACAGCCCAGCGTGTAAATCTCCCCTCGGAGATCGCTGCAGCCACTAGCGGTCCCGATCGGAAGCCGGACAGAGAGGGGTGCAGGCTGAGGAGAAGGACACGGTCACCACGCCGTCCCACATCAATCCGACGGCATCCCGGCACACCAAACCCTGGTAAGCCTCTACAATAATACCCCTGTATCCCTGCACCCTAATTCCCCGGAGAAGCCCTCTGGAAGGTGTCATAGACACCGGATGGTCCGAGAAAACAGCCTGGGATTGGGCCTCCACTACAGCGGCGGGCGCCATTTTGAGGCCTAACTCCGCCATAATAATTGATGCTCCACAACACCATCCTTCCATCTTAAGGGGTCTCACTGACAGTGCTTGTCTATCCTGAGCCCCCGATAACCAGATCTGACCATTCAGATGTTTTTCTTTTTCTCACCTAAAATAAAATCGGGGCCTAATAGCAGCCGCAAAGCCGGGGACTAAATTTAGAGGCCATCCCACAAACCTCCACATAAACGACTTGCAGACCTCCCTGCCATCAACTGGGGACCACCCCACTTAACATAAGCCTCTCCTAGACTGATTCTCCCTGCACTACTCAAGCTGGACTAATAACTTTTAAAATCTGCCACTTCCATTTTGACTTTTACATATAGTCTGTCTTTTTTTTTTCTTTTTCACCTCACTCAACGATGGCCACTTAAACAAGGCCTTCCTGTGACAAGGAGCCTCATAGCATTACTAGAAGAGACTCAATATTCTACGAGATTGCTCATTAAGATGGGGAAGAAGAGCAAAACACACAACAAGCTCGCAACCCCAAGGACTCTACTCCCCAAGCTCCGGGCAACATTCCTGCAATGTTCAGGATGGCTGGGGCCGAGAGCCGTGCGGTCTCCGAAATGGAATGTGAAAACCCCACAGGTACGACCACACAAGGCGGTTCTAACCACACAAATATATCCTTACCAATCACATTGAATCAACCACTAAACCTCGGTGATCTACATGCTGTGGCAGCTGACATAAAAGCCACCCTTACAGCAGGCATATCGGATCTTAAGGCCGACATACATGCGGTCTCTACACGTATTGCTGCAGTAGAACAAACCTCTTCACGCCATGCTGCGGCAATCAGACAAGTTCAAAAGTCAACAGACCTAAATCTCTCTCACATCATAGAGATGCATAGACATCTCGAAGACCTCAACAATCATGGCAGACGCCACAATATACGCATCAGGGGTATTCCCGAATCAGTTGAACAACACCAAATAGAGCAGACGGTGTCTGGTATATTCAACAATCTACTAGAGAGACCTGCGGACTCCCCTATAGAGTTTGAAAGAATCCACAGAGCACTAAGGCCAAGAGGGCGAGACACTGACCCACCAAGAGACATTGTTTGCTGTTTGGTAAACTTCCCACTCAACGAAGCTATACTCAGGAAAGCACATGAACGTAACAGAGTTCAGCTTAACGGCACAGAAATTAAACTCTTTCAGGTTCTAAGTACCATTACATTAAACCACAGAAGGGCACTGAGACCCCAACTGGAGCAACTTCGTAGTAGAAAGGAAATTTCCATCTCTCGGCTACATGGAGGGGCCAATCCGCCTATCCCCGCACTCCAGATGACCTACAATCATTCTGCGACACTCTCAATATGCCTCTAGTCGAAGTCCCAGACTGGTATAGCTCATTCTCCATTGTTGATAACTGGATTGAAGTAGCCAATGACAGCACCCCAAGGGCACAAAGACATTGTGAAAGGAGACGCAGAAATTCTTCAAACTCTCCACCACTTAACCAGAACCGCAGAAGTGACAACCGCAGAAGCCCAGGGGCTTCTCCTTCTCGCAGAAGAGATTGCATCGAGAGTTAGACACTCAAAACGAGTATCAGTAGAGTAACCTGCTTGTTCAACATTACAAACTAACAGTTACCCCAGGTTTAATATCCTGATGCATGACATATGATGCCCCCGGAACTCTTCCAGTCCCCCTACTGTGGTAAAATATTTCTCATTCACCTCGTTTCAAAGCAGTGTTCCAATCCCATGTACCCATCGTATGGTTCTAGAACAGAACTTTATGCATGGGACGCACTCAACTTAATAGAACTTCACAAAAGCTATAAGACACATCAACATCTTCAAATCAAGACTTGAACTCACAAAATAAGTGAACAGGTGTTGCTCAACCTGTGGATGAAAACTTGCCTTATCTGCTACTAGTAGTATAGAAAGACAATAAGGGGACTGACGCATCTTAAGGCGTTATATATGTCATAGTAGAGCTGTTACTAAAGACTTTAAGTTAATATATCTAGGCATCTGCCTTGTCACTTGGGTTAAATATCAATATGCATTTTATAGGTTAACCACTCCAGGTCTGCGCTATTGCCGAAATACGGCTCCAGCGCGGACCTGAAATGCCGGGAGGACGTCCATGGACGTCCTCCACTGCGCATGCTCCTGCGTGCCCCCTGGCGGCAGCGGCGGCGCCAGGTACCTGCAGGAGGGCCGTAAAGTCCAGGCGCGACCTCGGCATAAAGCCGTTATCGCGTCTGGACCTCACCAATTGGATATTTTACGTATAACTATAAATTGGGTTCACTGTTCCGTCTACGGATCTATATAATTGAATTTCAGAAATCATTGTCGAGATGATACTGTATATATTGCGGAATTCTACGCAGTCAGGGGAATAACAGAAAGATATGATGATCATCGTCTATTCCGTTCAAAAGTAGGTGTCCAACTCGTTGTGGACAAGTGAATAAAACACTCAAGTTCAGAACTAAACTTCTACAACTA
>BLSH010198151.1:58296-83954 GCA_018402905.1 Glandirana rugosa
TATATATATATATATATATATATATATATATATATATATATATATATATATATATATATATATATTTATGTGGGTAGGTATGTATGTATGTGTGTGTACATGCACATGTATATATTATATTGTGTATACATACATTGGTTATGTATTGGGACAGACACTTGACAATCTAGTTAGGCATTTCAAAGGGAGTTTTGATTAAAGAGTAGACTAACCAACCCATTGTTCTTTACATGTAAAAGGGGCAGATAGCGGCCCTGTAATATTCGGGACTGGTTATCTAATTAGGCATTTCAACGGGAGTTTTGACAGATAATGCCTCCATGATATGTTAATGTTAATAAAAGACCACCTAGGAGTTTACAGCTGTTGACGGCTTAGGGTCATTATCTGCCATTCTTTCAAGACAAAAGGCCTAATTAAATTGCTCACTCTTAGTCACCCATGGGAGGGGGGAGAAAGATGTATAAGAGGGGAGCCTGGGTTAAGTAAAGGGTGACAGGAAGACTGGGTTCCCCTGAAGTGGTCTCAATGCTACACTATTCCTGTCGTCTCTACCTCTATGTTGGATTGTATTATCTCTTTATGGACTTTATTCTGTCTGAAGTTAATAAATGTGCTCTCTCTGGAAGAACCGGGTGTTGCAGAAAATTAATCATCATAATAATAACTAAATAATAACATTCGTTCATCCATTACTCCACTACTACATCACTACAACTGCCAATCTTTATTCTCCTGATTAGCCTGTATTCCCCTCACACTTTAGCTCTGAAGCACCGGAACAATGGCTAAACCTCTGGCACACAAAATTCCACAGCAGCTAAGCACAGTAATAGCTCCTCTATCTTATTCAAGGTAATATTGAGTACCTATCACTGATAACCCTCCTAAGCTTACAAAATAATACCCCACCACATTAAAAACTAGGAGGGTTGGTGGTTACCACACCTGTGACCGTACCCTAGTCAAAAAAGATGCGCGTCTTGCGCCCCCAGACACCAAAACACAAATGCTCCCACAATTTTGGCTCCCGACCCATTTGAAAATAACTATAATCCCTGTACCACACTCATTACCACAGCTCCAACACCACAGGAATGCTTCCCAAAACCTCTGCTCTCTGAATACTCCCCCACCCAGAGAGTAATTTATTTCTCTCTTGACCATACCGGACTCCCATTCCCCGCTCCTACATAAGGAGGACTAGCAGGTCTATACCCTCCTCCTGACTGTTATTCTACTTATTGCTCTACTAATACTTATCTCATTCCTTAAAACTATTTCTCTCTCCTCTTTTTAGTACTTCCCTTTTTTCTTTTTTTCCAGCCTGTTCCCCCACCCACCGGAACTCTTTACCAAATCAGCGCTAGCTCTTTCAGTGTACCTTTGCAGAAACTTCTAAACAATACTAAATACAACCATGCCTCAACTTAACACTCAAAATGTCCCTTTCAAAATGAAAATTGTATCCATCAACGCCAAGGGTCTTAATATTCATGAAAAGCGATCTCTCCTACTTAGAGAGGGACACAAATTGAGAGCTGATGTCCTCCTAATACAAGAGACCCATTTTCAGATAAACAAGACCCCAAAACTAAAAGACGGGAGATTTACTTCCTTGTACCATTCTGACAACAAGGACTCTAAAACAAAGGGTGTTTGAATCCTTATTTCTAAGCATACCCCCTTTTTAGTACAAGACTCCCTCTTCGACCAAGAGGGCAGATATATATTCCTGAAAGGCACATTGAAAGGACACCCCATCACAATAGCGAACATTTATGCCCCTAATAACAAACAGGTCTCGTTCTTTCGCCAAATTGGCAACATGCTGCTAAACTTCATGTCAGGTATATTAATCTTAGGAGGAGACTTCAATGTCCCGCTCAACCCCTTGCTAGACACCTCAACAGGCACTTCAGCCCTTCCATATAGGACATTAAAACAAATTAAACTGCAATTACATAATCTCCTACTACACGATGCATGGAGAGTAATTAACCCACAAGTAAAGGACTATACATATTTCTCCCCAATCCACCAGAAATACTCTAGAATTGATTACATTTTCATAACTCAACAAGATCTACCTCTTCTACATAAAGCTACAACCATAGAATTAGCCTTCTCAGAAAAATCGGCCAGGACAAAAATATGGAGACTTAACCCATCTTTACTTAATGATCTAAAAGACAGGGAAGACATTATATCATGTCTACGGAATTACTTTACAGAAAATAACACCCAGGACACCCCCCAGTTGTACATTTGGGAAGCCCATAAATGCGTGGTTCGCGGAGAGCTTCTCAAAATAGCTGCTAGAATCAAAAAACAACACCAAGCAAAAATCTCAGCTCTTCTAACCAAAATTCGCTCACTAGAATCACCCTATAAGCAAAATCTGGCCTTATCAACACTCCAAGAACTCTCTAATACCAGAAAACTCCTTCTAGAGGAACTGAACTTAAGAACCAAAAGACAATACATCCTCAGACACAAAATTTTCTATGAACAAGAAAACAAAAGTGGAAGACTATTAGCTAAAGCGGTACAGAGTAAAAAGAGCAGTGACGCGATCCATCACATTAGAGACAACCAAGGTATGGTTCACTCCTCCAATGAAAAAATTTAAAAATAAGCTAAACACACCGATCTCAGAAACAGAATTTGATAATGACATCAAAGATATGAAAGTAGGCAAAGCTCCGGGCCCAGATGGATTACCCCTTCAATATTACAAATCCTTCAAAGAGATCCTCACGCCTTTTTTTCCCTCAGCCTTTCGCTCATTCAAATCCTCTACACACCCTCCTCCACAACTCCTAGAAGCACATATAGCGGTAATAACTAGGGATACAAAGGACCCTGCCCTGGTGACCAATTACCGACCTATCTCGCTCATCAATGTCGATGTCAAAATATTTGCTAATCGACTACTCCCCATCCTTCCAACCCTTATCTCTCTAGATCAAGTAGGCTTTGTTCCTGGTAGGGAAGGGAGAGACAATACAATAAAGGCCCTAAACATCCACCATTGGTTGAACCAGGGAAAATTTTTTTTCTATCTTTAGACGCCGAAAAGGCATTCGACAGGGTGGCCTGGGACTACATACAAGCCGTACTCCAAAATTTGGGAGTGCCAAAAATAATGTTATCCTACATGAACGCACTCTATTCAGGTCCCACAGCCAGAGTACGAGCTAATGGCCACTTGTCGGACGCCTTCAAGCTTTATAATGGCACCAGACAGGGCTGTCCCCTTTCACTGCTTCTATTTGTGCTCACCCTAGAGCCGCTTCTTAATAAAATAAGAGCGAACTCTGACATCAAAGGCATAAGGATCTCAGAACATACTTACAAGGTTGCTGCTTTTGCTGACGACCTCCTGTTATTCCTCTCTGAACCAATTACAACACTTCCAAATCTACTGAAAGACCTAGACCATTTCCATCAGATTTCTAATTTTACAATCAACCATTCAAAATCTTGGGCACTAAATATAACACTTACTAAGGAAAAAGAACAACAATGTCAGGCCAATTTCCCCTTCAAATGGGCTAAAGATTCCATAACTTACTTAGGAATCAAAATCCCCAGACCCTCTCAAACCTTTTCCACTATAACTATACTCCAACACTGAAGGAAACCAAAGAGGATCTCAAACGATGGAACGCCCTGAACGTTTCATAGTTTGGAAGAACATCTCTTCTCAAAATGATGACACTGCCTAAATTTCTGTATCTGTTTCAAACAATCTCAATTTATATCCCAAATTCATTCTTCGAGAAATTTGACAAGCCTTTTCTTCTTTCATCTGGCTAACTAAGCCACCAAGAATCAAATACGACAGACTGATTCTCCCTAAACATAAAGGTGGGATAGCTCTCCCTGATCTACGCTGATACTACCAAGCAGCACACCTCACACGCATAGTGGACTGGAACGTCCATAAATCCCATAAAGATTGGGTTCCCCTAGAACATAATATCCTGACGCAAAATTTGAATACCTCACCCTGGTTACATCCATGTCATATCCCCTTGGAATGCAAACTTCACCCCATAATAGGTCGCACTATAGCCTGCTTCCACAACGCACTTAAGAAGACCAAGCCCCCTAACTCCCCTGAGGCACAACCCAGATTTTATACCAGGCATGAAGAGTAACTTCCTAGCCAAAATTTTGCCCCATAAGGATATACTTGCGAAACACTTTTTCCGAAACAAATCATTCATATCCTGGGAGGAGTTAAATACCATTCTCGCCCCTAACTCAATCCCCAAATGGCACTACTTGCAAATAAGGAGTTCCCTAAATAGACCAACAACTATAACACACTGGACCAAAGATCTTTCTATTCTTGAGGAGTTATGCACTAAAATAACACCTCACAGACATTTCATCTCTGTCCTGTATTCTTCTCTATTTGTGGGTCAATCTGCATTCCCTGATCATACTTGCGATGCTTGGGAGCGTGACCTTGACTCACGAATTACAGAAGAAGAATGGGAAACTATTTGCTATTACACCCATAAAGGCTCACTTAACGTTGCCACACAGGAATGCAGCTTTAAAATTCTATCAAGATGGTATAGAACACCTGAATTGATCCATAAGATTTCCCCGTCCATCCCAAACAGATGTTGGCGCTGCAATGCAGAAGATGGTTCATTTCTTCACATTTGGTGGTCTTGTCCATGCATATTTGAATTTTGGAAGATGATACACGGGGTAATATCTTCGGTCACAAAAGAAAGCATTGCTTTTTCTCCATCAACATATTTGCTCCATCACAACACCCTACCAAAACGACGCTATCTTAAGTCTTTAACTATGTTCATGATCAATGCAGCTAGACAATGCATTCCATCTAATTGGCTAACACCAAACATCCCTACAAAAGAAGAATGGTTTCACAGGCTAAACTACACTGAAAAAATTGAAGAGCTCATCAGCATTACGCGCAAAATGCATCCCAAATTCTTAGCGACCTGGCACAGATGGCACCTATTCAAATTTGACACTGAATAGCAACATTTCCTAGACGTATCTCCTAACCGCTGTTACAGGACCCCGGTGGCCAGGGGGGACACGGCTGGTGTTCCCCTTCCCCCTCTTATCTCTCTAATATTTTTCTCCTTTCTTTTCTTCTTTTTTTTCGAATCTATTCTTTTTCTCTCTATCATACATCACATATTAGCCCCGCTTCCACACCTTTTCCCCCTACTTCTGTATCCTGAAAATTTTCCTAAAGAAACATTCACCTCAGCAGATTTATCCCAGATATGATCACAAAATAACATTGTATACCACATGTCAATATTTTCCCCACAATGTGATGCTTCTCAATTCCATAAAAGACTCTTATTCAGCTTTTCTCAATATCCCTTTTTACCATCACAGGCTATTTCATCCTTGCAATTAAGTTTTGAGACATGATTATATATCTCTACACCGCTGTTATATGCATCTGGGTTGTAGGGTCCAATTTATGCGACAATCATAGTTTTTATGGACGATGTTTTGTAAAACTCTTTACTGTTATTATTTTGCTATAATCTCTTTGATCTTTTCTGTATACCAATTCTCTTCTTTAATAAAACTTATGGAACAAAAAAAAAATGACAATTCAATCTCCAAGGATGAGGGCTTTCCAGAACTGGGAGGTGAACTGGGCCCGCGGTGCGATACTATGTTAGTGGGAACTCCATGAAGGCAGATTATCTCCTTGAAGATTTCCACTGTTTCTGCAGTGGTGGGAGTGCCCTTCATAGGGAGAAAATGGGCCATTTTAGTTAAGCGGTCAATGACCACAAAGATAGTGGTGTATCCTTCAGCTGGAGGCAACTCGACAATAAAGTCCATGGATATCCGGGTCCAGAGTCGTTCATGGTACTGGAAAGGGGTTCAGTAGGCCCCAAGCTCTGGTCTTTTCTGTAGAAATGAGCAAAATCCACAAAGCATTGGACCCCTTTCTTATCCACTGGTGCTGGCCAGTCCAGGATGGTAGAGACTTTTTGTGGGTCCATGGTGATGCCAGTGACAGAGATGACAAGGCCAAGGAATTGGATGCTGGAACACTCAAAAGAGCATTTTTCCACTTTAGCATACAATCCATGTTGCCGTAGGCAGCTCAGAACACTACTGACATGCCTGCGGTGCTCTTCTAGGGAGGAGGAAAATATGAGTATATCATCAAGATATACAATTACAAACAAGTCCAGGAAATCTAGAAAAACTTAATTTACAAAGTGTTGGAAGGTTACTGGGGCATTGCAGAGCCCGAAAGGCATGACTAAATACTCAAAATGTCCGAAACTGGTTTGGAAGGTGGTCTTCCATTCATTGCCTTCCCGAATGCGTTTGAAATTAAAAGCCCCAAGATCCAACTTGGTAAAGACCGTGGTTGACCCCAACCATTGAAAGAGTTCCGCAACTAACGGCAGAGAGTAGTGGTTCTTGACCATTATCTTGTTAAGTTCCCTGTAATCAATACAAGGCCTCAATGTGTGATCTTTCTTCTCCACAAAGAATATCTGCACCTGCAGGAGATGTGGAGGGCCGGATAAACCCCTTCTTGAGATTATCATCCAGGTAGACCTTGAGGGCCGACAGTTTCAGGAGAGACAGAGGATAGATCCTGCCAAAGGGTACTTCTGCCCCAGGTAAAAGCTCAGTAGGGCAGTCATAGGACCTGTGCGGTGGTAAGTTCTCATCCCCCTTCTTGCTGAATACATCTAGGAAGTCGTGGTACACTGAGGGAACAGATTTACGGATGTCAGAATCAGGATCAGGTTCCAAGCATAGTAAGGCAGGGACAACTTCCTGGGACTGTTGCAAGCAGTGATGGTAGCAGTAGGAGGACAGAAACTGGATATCCCAAGTGGCCCAGATAATCTGGGGGCTGTGTGCCTGGAGCCATGGTAGGCCGAGGATGATGGGGAAGAGAGTGGATGTGATGGCATCCAAGAGGAGAAGTTCTTGGTGGTCACCAGCTGTCACAGCAGGTAAAGGGAAAGTCTCATGTGTGACTGTGCCAGATTTGATGTTGGTCCTGTCGGCTAGGCAGATAGCCATCTTGTGAGCCTTAGGATGAAGGGGTCTGGTGCAGAGCTGCGAATGTTTGGTCCATGAAGCAGCTGCTCACTCAGGAAACAATAATTGCTGGAGCCTGGATATTCCATCCGGGAAGCTGCAGAGAGAAGGAGAGAATAAGGTGATAGGTGTTATTAGTTGCACAGGGCGCTTCCTTCACAGCCATTGTAGGACACTTACCAAACTTAGTCGGGCAAGATCTCACCACGTGCTCCCCACAGTATAAACAAATGTTGTGGGTCCGGAGTCATTGTCTCTCCTCAGGGGTAAGTGATGGGCGGAGGAGCCCTATTTGCATCGGCTCAGGATGATCCGGAGGAGAGGAGGAGGAGGTTGCTGGAGCAGAGGAGGCTGGGACAGGGTAGCCTCAGCTCTGCATTCCTAAGGTGTTGGTCAATCTGAATTGCCAGATTAATGAGTGTCCAGGGCTTGGGGTACCCCACACGGGCAAGCTTATCCTTTAGGGGTTCTGACAGGCCCAGGTGGAACTGATAACAAAGTGCTGCAACATTCCAGGCTGTATCTGCACTCCAGCGCCTGAATTCTGAGACGTAGTCCTCTGCCATGCGACGGCCTTGCCGAAGAAAATGTAAGGCAGCCGCTGCTGTAGCAGCCTGGTGGGGGTCTTCATATAACCGGGCCTTAGCTTGGAAGAATAGGGCAAGGGTGGAGACTTCTGGGGCACTCAGTTCCCATAGCCGATGGGCCCAGGACTGGGGTTCACCCTACAACAAGGATATCACAAGTCCCACCTTCGTGGCCTCAAGAGAAAAGGTGTGGGGTTGCAGGCTAAGGTAAAGCTCACAGGAGTTGTGGAAAGCCCGGAATTTACTGCGGTCTCCTGATAATTTATCCAGCAGGGGGACCTTGGGCTCAGATGGAAGGGCCACAATGGTGCGGGCTGCGGTCTGGCTAGCCTGGGAAGCAGCAGGTGCAGTGAGCTCTTGTACCCACTCTTCCAGCTGGGTGTAGCCCTCCTGCAGGTTCTTGACGGCCTACGTGAGGCCCGCTAGGTGAGCACACAGTTCCTTTATAGGGTGCTCCCTGTGCATGGCTGTCTGTTACTGTCACGCACCTGGTGGTGGAGTCTGACTTATGCAGGGAGCAACCACTCTTACGACACTTATAAAATAAATATGACCACAGGGGACAAAATAATCATACCCCCATGGATATTGTGACATGAACTGATAACCTAAAAATCAACACAACTTAAAGTATTATGTGTAAACAAATAAATATAAAGCATCAATAAAGTGCATGTGCAAAATGAAAGTAATAACAAAGTCTCTAATAAAGTCCCAAAAGTGAGAACTTCCAAAATAATAAATCCAGTGAAAGTTGTGTTGATTCTTAGGTTATCAGTTCATATCACAATATCCTTGGGGGTATGATTATTTCATTCCCTGTGGTCATATTTATTTATTTAATATTTGTCTGATTATAAAAAATTTTAGCACAGCCCCTTTTTATATTATTTGCTTATACTATTAGTCATGTAGAGTGCTTGCTGCTTCTTCCTTTTGCCCATATATTTATATATTTTACTTTTCAATTGACCTATATTTGCTGCATTAGGTTTTCATTATTGATTTTTGTTTAGTATGGATGTTTTTCTTTTCAATATTTTTATTGAAGTTTATCGTACCAAACAAAGTAATTGCAGTATACAAATTTTCAAAACTTTACCCACAATAGGTCAAAAACGGTTACAAATTTGTATATAGAGTATATACAATTAGGGTAAGTAGAATAAACATTTAAAGTACACATTAGAAACGAGACATAGGCATAGTGAGGATCAAAGTAACCAAATTAAGGATTCAAACAGTCTAATAAGAAAAGCAATATGGCTGCATAGACATAGAAGTTAATACTTTCAGCGTATGGGAACACAATATAAATCAGATCGATCCCTGACTGAGACCAAGTAACTAAGTTGGCTCCTTCCAGTGCAAGCCCCGCTGGAATGAAGACCCTCTTTAGGGTCGCCTTTGGGCAACTCTTCACTATAGACACCTTGAAGGAGAGCCCCCGGCACCCCCAATGGGAACATACTGTGCCAAGAGCTGAGGACCCCCCACCCCCTGCAGTGCCCCCCTAGAGGGCCTTTGTCTCCAAACAAACCCTGTAATTGTCTCCGCCGGGTCAACAAAAGAGCCACCATGAACTCATAAACCCTCAAACCTATGTTTACGATCCCCACCACCCTCAAAAATATAATGATGGCAGTAAACAAAATAACAAAGAAACCGAAAGAGAAGAAATAAGAAAAAGAAAGTAGAGGAAGGGAGAATAATGCCTCAGATAGAGTGAGTGTAGCTAGATAACTATTAACTTTAACAGTCAGTCATAAATTTTGGTTCCCTGGAATGCCCGGAGTTAGAGCTACTCCTACAAAGGTCGCCCATGGTTCCCAAATTAGTTTGAATTTTTGTAGATTATCTTCTAGAATACTAGCTAATCTTTCCTGTGTCATAAGCCAGGAAATTTTTCGAATGGTTGCTTTTAGGGAAACCCGTTCCTGTTTCCAAGCCCTAGCAATTGAGACCTTGGCTCCCAGTAATATAAAATGTATCAATTTTCTATTGGTTTTCGTGGCGTTAGGGATGTAGTCATTTAAAAGTGCAATAGTAGGGGATCTTGAAAGTTTGCAACCTGTTACCTTGTGAATAATACAAAATATTTTAGACCAGAACGACCGTATTCTTGGGCACTCCCACCACACGTGTGCCATGGTACCCTGAAGAAGACACCCCCTGAAGCATAGCGGATCGGCAGTCGGATAGAAAATATTTAGTCTGGCTGGTGTGAGATACCATCTCATCAGAACTTTTATACTTGCTTCTGAGATAGTGGTGTTCAGGATACCCTTGTAACATCTGAAGCAGGCAGCTTGCCACTTATCCAGTTCCCAATCAAACTGAAGATCTAATTCCCAGTTAATCATAAAGGCTTATTTTTTAATGGGAAGAGTGAGAGCTTCATAGATGACCGAGATGCCCCCCCTCTGCAGTGATGGCTGACCACACCAGCGTTCATAGTCTGTAAAACTCGGGGGGGGGGTGGTTTATCCTTCCAAATTTTGTGAAGAAAATTAGACATTTGGTAAAATCTAAATTTCTCTGAGTTTGGAAGCTCTAATTTGTTTAAACAATATTGATCGGACCTGTAGCCGTAAAATAGTGTCCAGTGTGGGACAGCCCCTTGTTTAGCCACCATTGGAAGGCTTTGATATTTGGTGTGCTAAAGGTTTCACTGAAGAAACCAAGGAGGAAATATGTCTAATTTTATCCCATCGAGCCAATTCGTTAGAGAGTGTAGGGGCCAAAATTGGAGGTCTGTCTTTAGGGGAACACCATAGAAAAAAGTCCAGCGTGTGCCTCGGAGTAGCCTGTCTCTCTATCCGCACCCAGTCCTGCCTCTCTTGCCTAAAATAAATAGAGGATAATTGAGCTAGCCTGGCAGCTTGAAAATATCTCGCTAAGTGGGGTACACCCAATCCACCTCTGCATCTATGGTGAAATAGAGTTTGTTGAGGAATCCTATATCCTGAGCTTCCCCAAATAAATTTAAGGATTTTACTTTGAAAAGAGGAGAGGTGATCTTTCCGGATGGGGACTGGCAAAGAGCAAAAAAGGTAGAGGAGTCTGGGCAGCAAGGTCATTTTCACAGAATTAACTCTCCCAAGCCATAAGATCTCCTGCTTAGACAAAAGCTTAAGATCATCTTCAAGTTTTCTAAACATCGGGGGATAGTTACTGCTATATAGGGTTTCGTATTTAGAGGTTAGGTTAATCCCCAGATATCTAATTGAGGTATCACTCCACCTAAACTTGAAATCCATTTTAAGCTTGGAGATTATCTCAGGAGGTAAGGAGATATTCAGGGCTTGAGATTTAGTATAATTAACCTGGAGCCCTGATATCACAGAGAAGTCCTTAAGGAGCTGACATAATGAGGGGAGGGAAGACTTTGGGGAAGTTATGAAGACTAGTAGATCATCCGCAAATAGACCACATTTGTGTTCTTGTTGACCACATATCACCCCTTTGATAAGGTGGTTATCTCTGATGGCTATGGAGAGAGTCTCTATTACAATAGCGAAAAGTAATGGGGATAGTGGACAGCCCTGCCTAGTGCCTGTTTTAATTGGGAAAGCATTCGAGTAGAATCCCTGCAATTTAATCAAAACTTGCAGTGTCGAGTAGAATGCTCTGATAAGGCCCATAAACCTCTCCCCAAAGCCCCAATGCTTCAGGAGGGTCATCAGATAAGTCCATGAGACCGAGTCAAACGCCTTTCGTAGGTCCAGGGAGAGCAACATCCCCTCCTGGACTGACCCTCCTGTCCAATTGGTTTGAAGTATTGAAACTATATCAATTGCCCTTCTGATTTGATCAGGACCCTGTCGGCCCGGAATGAAACCCACCTGGTCCTTGTCAACATATTGACTAATAAAAGAAGCTAACCAGTTAGCCATTATCTTAGTCAGAATTTTCAGGTCACTATTTATGAGGGAAATCAGACGGTAATTGTCTATGTCTTCTGGATTTTTCTCAGGTTTTGGGATCACAGTTATGTATGCGGTGTTAAGGTGCTTCTCGACAGGGTCCCCTTTCATTTTAAAATAAAAAAATTGCGTCATATGTGGAGCCAATGTTTTGGCAAATGTTTTATAGTAGGGACCCGATAGACCGTCAGGCCCTGGGGCTGAGCCCTGTTTGAGATCTTTGATGACCCCCAATACCTCCTCCTCCGAAATTGCTTTATCCATTAAATCTCTATGTTGATCTGTGAGAAGGGGTAAAGAGATGCCATCAAGAAACTGATTTATTATTTCTACATTCTCGTTGGTCACAGGGCTGTACAGATTTTCATAATATTTTTGAAAGGCCCCAATAACTGTGTTTGGGTTGGAAGAGGGGGGATTACCATCTACCCTGATTTTGGGCATAGAAAGATGCCTTGTCCGGGGGATAAGTTGCCTCGCCAAATATGAACCCATTTTATTACCCTGAGAGTAGAATTTGTTTTTAGACCAGCGGATGGCTTTCTCCGCTTTCGTCGTGAGTGCTAGATTAAGCTCTAATTTCACCTTATCTAGTTTATCCAAAAGTAACTGAGAGGGATGCGCCTTATGTTCTGCTTTAATTGCTATGAAGGACTCCTCCAACTTCTGCACATGGAGTCCTCTCTCCTTTTTGATCCTGGAAGCCAATTGAATAAATTTGCCTCTAATAAAGGCCTTATGGGCAGCCCATACTGATTCTACCGATGTTTCACCTGACATATTAGTAGAAAAGTATTCCCTGAGACTAATATTAATTCCAGAGACATTAACTGAGTCTGTGAGTAACGACTCATTTAGTCTCCAATGCGGTTTAGGAAATAGCCTGGACTGGATGCGGATGGACATCGACACTAGAGAGTGATCTGAAAGGACTGTATCATGAATGTGTACATCTAGAATGTTTGGTAAGATATAGAAGGGAGTAAATAGGTGGTCAATTCTAGAATACAAATTGTGGGGGCTGGAGTAATGAGTAAAATCCCTGCTACTAGGATGCCTGTCTCTCCACACATTAATTAAGTTCTGAGAGTGAAGGAGTTTGGCAATGCGAAGACTGACTTTAGTTGGGCGTAACAGTTGGTTGCCTAGGGGTCTAGTTTTATCTAAAGATTGGTCAAAGGCGACATTTGAGTCACCTCCAAATATTATTGTGCCCTCCAACAAGGGGGAAAGAGCCGCTAACATTTCCTGAAAAAACTTTAGCTGACCCTGATTAGGGGCGTAGTACGAGATTAGTGAAATGATTTGCCCCTCAATAGTGCCTTTCACTAGAATAAACCTGCGAGCCACGTGAAGTTGCAATTTTTAGAGAGTAGAATGGCTACTCCTTTCGATTTTGATTCAGCATTAGCTAGGAAAAAGCTTGGGAAATAAGAGTGGAAGAAGTTAGGATTAAATCGTGCAGGGAAGTGAGTTTCCTGGATCAGAAGGATGTCCAGTTTCAGAGATTTATAAAAATCCCCCATTTTCTTGCCTTTAATGGGAGAGTTTAGTCCTTGAACATTATGGGTCGCAACCCTAAAAGGGGATTGTGGGAGGTCAGCCATCACTTAAAGTGCAGTGTGTGTGTCTATTAGTAGGGTCACTCACCCTTCCCAGGGTTTTCCATTTATCCACGAAACCAAATCGCAGCTTGAGGAGAGAGCCTTGATCCGCAATCACTCTAAGAGGCAAGAAGAAGTAATGGAGCAAAAGAGAAAAAGAAAACAAAAATATGCAAAAGGCAATATTAAACATTGTGAACCAATCTTGACAAATAAGTAGCCCTAAAAAGGGCCATTTTCTCCAAGTAAGGTATTTGCGACCAAGGGGGGAGAAAGAGTAGAGCCCCTTAGACACCCTTTGGTATAGACCAAAACGTCTAGCTCTTACCACTAGACAACCCATCCCTGACCTATTAAATAAGGTTAGCTAGATAGGCGGAGGCGCAAGTGGGCCACCACCCATCCACTGGCCCTATGAAAACAACAAAAGATAAAAACAGATGACAACTTATATTCTAATCTTAAGTAGGGTCTTGAAACTGGCCACAAGCCCTAGACGTCTCTCCCCTAAGGGAGAATATTTGCCCTCCCTACCGGCCCTGGCCTGTGAAGACACTCCCCCCGACGAACGGGAAAGGGAAGCCTCCACATGACGGGACCTCTGACACCTTGACAAGGCCCACTAGGGTGGGGCAAGAAGACCCTTAAAGTATGGGAGAACCATGTAATGAAGTCCAACCTAATCTTTGATGCTTTGGCGTCAAAGAATCTCCTAGTTCCGACCCTGCCATCAGCCTGAAAAACAAAAATAAGTTAACAGTAATATAATGCATTTTAAGGCCTGTCCTAGAAGCTGAGAAAGGACAAAAGATAACATGAGCCCAAAAATATAATGAGGTTGAAAATTAACTCAAGGCCAAAAACCAAAAGGGGAAGATATGAAATGAGCGTTTCCCCAAAGCAGGAGTCCTGCTAGTTAGAAGTTATGTTGAACTTGTCTGAGACCCGAATCATGGGGGACCATTTTCTTTTGCTCGTTTTGGTTTAGCTTTCTTCCAGAGGGGGGTTCTGGGACTGGTGAGAGACTGTCTCTTAGTCGAACTGGTGTTGCCAGAGGTGTCCATATCGGCTTCCTGAGATATCAATTTTAAATGGAGAAAAAGTTTCTCTCCTTCTTGTAGAGAAGAGAAGGCATAATCCCAACTTTTGAAAGAAAATTTAACAGCAAATGGAAAGGACCACTTGTATTTGATTTCCTTCTCCGTCAGCACTGTAAGGAGGGGTTTCAAAGCCCTCCATTTCTGTATTGTAGATGGTGCGAGGTCGGCAAAGATTTGAACCGGGTGCCCTTTACAGAGGATCTTGGCATTAATTCTGGACTGTTTCATGACCCCTTCCTTTATGGCATAAAAATGGGGCTTGACAATTATGTCTCTCGGGGTGCCATATTTCTGAAGGGGCCCCAGAGCTCTGTGTCAAGTTCTAAACGATGTTTAGGGGTGTCCGGCAGTAAGTTAGTAATCAAGCTTTGTATTGCCTCGGGAATATCCTTGATCTCCTCTGATAGGCCTCTCACTCTAAAATTATCACGTCTCGACCTATTTTCTAGATCATAGATTTTTGAAAGGGCCGTGTCCCTGTAGAGAACCAATAAGATCTGAGTTCTGATTGGATATTGCTGCAGTGGAATCCAGCTTGGTTCTCAATTGCTTCAATACGGACCCCCAACATTTGAAAATCTGATTTGATCTCACCAGTGATTGTGGCAATCGTGTTTGCTAGCCCCCTCTCAAGGAGAGATGAAAATTTGTGGTAGAGATCTTCCACCTGTAATGAGATGTCAGAGCCGTGAGGGCTGGGTGATGCTGGAGCCGGGCTAATAGGTCCCATTGTAGGGGATGAGAGTTCCCCTTGGAAACGGCCTAATAGTCATTCTGTGGAAGAGGGTGATAACAAAGGGAGCTGTGTGGATCCTCCTTGAGGTCCTGGGGTGAAAGTCAATAAAGCAGGGGAAAGTATCTGCCTGGAGTCAGGACGCGTTAGATGACCCAGGCTCTCTGAGCGAGGGCTGTCCATAGCTCCTATGGCTGCGACTGAGGCTGCTGCCATATCAGGACCCCCTTGTCTGGAAGACGCAGAAAAGAGCAGACTCAGATCTTTTCTTGCAGATGACACAGACATGCAGGGAAGAGTCTGCTTTGCTGTATGGACCGTGTCACCCGTTCTGAGAGCAAACTGATGGGCTCTGATGGGCTTTGTGATCTATATAGAGTCCCAGGATGAGATAGGATAACTCAGACCAGCCGCTTGCGGCTTAAAATTGTGGGGTGAAGGCCTGAGAAAGATTGTTAGTACTTCTATATTATTGAAAAAAGTCCTGTGGCCATCCAATGAGTCTTGATGGGTCACCCTGAGTCTCTGCAAAGTTAATTGGGAAGATCACCAAGTGTCTTTGTGATTTAGAAAGCCTTTAGGCCTTAACGGCGGCCATCTTGGTACACCCTCATACCTCCACAGGGTAGAAAAGTGGGGTCTCCGGGAGCGTACCACCACGCCAACCTTCACCCCGGGTGTTTAGACCGGCTGATCCTGAGTTTATTCCAGCTCGATTGGGTCTGCGGCTCTGGATCCGCTGGGCCTGTTAGGCCACCGCCGCGGCCATTTTGGGACACCGGACGGTCCCCTCGCTGCTGCAGGTGTACTCATGAATCCCCTGCAATGCTCCCAAATTCTCACCATGGCCTGTGGGATGCTTGAGAGGGAAGGATCCCATGATTGTGGCTCTCCTCCGTGTCGTCTCCTCTCTTTTAGAGCATCGCAGGCGGGTGATGGTGCGGAGCTCCGGATCACACAACCATCCCGGAGCTTCCGCACATGCGCCTCTGCCAGTATGAATGTTTTTGAATATAGATCCACCAAAACCTTCCCCCCTGACAGGGTATTTGTGACCTCTGGTAATCCAGAGGGGACTGAACCCAGTGGTATGTTTCTTAGATTAAAAAATTTGGGGGCATGGTCTAGCTCTGAACAGTGATGGCCGCCTGATCCGTGCTCTCCTGCACAACGGAGCTTCAAAGGCTGACACAGGGACCTAATTCGCCCTCAAAATACTCCCAGTCATGGGGAAGAATGAACACTCCACCACGGTAACCCAAATAACCGCCGCCACATCCGCCAGGGAACATCCCTGCAATGTTCCGAATGGCTGGAGGGGAAGGCCGCGCATCCACCGAGATGGAGTTGGAGTCTCCAGCCGGGACCCAACCCCAGGCGCCCGCACAGCACATTCAAATGGACGCGAGCATCGCAACAACACAACCGCTTTGTTAAAAGATCTGCACGCAGTTGCTGCAGATATCAAAGCTACCATAACAGCTGCCATAACTGATCTTAAGGTTGATCTACATGCGGTATCCATGAGGATGGGAGCGGTGGAGCAGGCAGAATCCCGCCATGCGGATGCCATTAGGCAAGTACAGAGATTCACAGATCTGAATCTCTCACATATAATTGACATGCACAGACACTTAGAAGATCTCGATAATCACGGGAGACGTCATAATATACGCATCAGGGGGATCCCCAAAACGATTGAACAACATCAAATAGAACAGACTGTGGCGGGGATTTTTAATGATCTGTTGGAGAGGCCGGTGGACTCTCCCATTGAGATGGAGAGACTCCACAGGGCACTGAGACCTAGGGGATGTGAGACTGACCCCCCTAGAGACATTATATGTTGCTTAGTGAATTTCCCACTAAAAGAGGCAATCCTTAAAAAAGCCAGAGACCATCCAATTCAATGGTAATGAGATCAAGTTGTTTCAGGATCTCTCCACCATTACTCTGAACCATAGACAAGCCTTGCACACCCTGCGGGAACAACTAAGAACTAGAGGAATCCCATACAGGTGGAAGTTCCCCTTTTGTCTTTCTGCTACCTGGAGAGGTCACTCTGTTCACTTAAGAACCCCTGATGACTTACATGCTTTTTGTGAGACCCTCAATATCCCATATACGAAGGTGCCAGAATGGTACAGCACATTCTCAATTTCCGAAACCTGGATCGAGGTCTCTAACAACTCCACTCCAAGAGCCCAAAGACATAGAGACAGATGCTGCAGAAACTCCTCACATTCACCTCCTCTAAACCCAAATCGCAGAGAGGATGCATCAAGGAGCCCAGGCTCCTCTCCACCGTGTAGGAGGGACCGAATTGATGCTTGATTTGTCTGTCTTCCTGAATGAGTGCCTTATATCTAACCCAAGTCCACACACAGACTGACCAAATAACCCACTAAGCAACTTTTTTCTACTTCTTCAAAGCCCTATCTCCCATTACTATGCCATAGTTGTATACAGTAACTGTCACTTCCTCCCCTTCTAATATAGACAGCTCAAGTCAACGTGATTTCTTCAGATGGCTGGATTTGACAATCTGATTCTCATCTACCTGTAAGGTATTGGTTTTGCCCTATCTTCATCTTCTTAACAAATTTGCATACCGAGTCCAATGGCGAACTTAACAAACTAATATCACCTCTCTTTTGCAAGAGACAAAGAGAAACCATGTGTATACCCTTCTATTTCTGTTCACCTATGCCTGCCTAGGCGGACTCTGATTGCTAGGGAGCTTTTAAACCAAAGGTTTCCACCCCTTTTTAAGCCATATAATGCGTCAGCATTATCCCACTTCGGGAATGTCACTTTAGGTATAACTTTTAATACTCAAAGTCTTTATAGACCTTACAGAAATCTTGACAAACACAGGAAATCTTCTCAAGGCAATCAGAAGCCTGTATACAACATAAATGATGATTCTCTTTAAGATCCCAACTAACTTGTCAGTTTTGGGTTATGCATCCTGCCTATTGCCCTTGCTCTGTTGATAATCTAATTTACTCTTTGTTTTGTTGTTTTCATTTTGTTCATCCAATGTTTTGACAGATTCCACTCCCTTTTGGACTGTTCCTGGCCCCTCACCAAGGGCCCTCACCTAGGTCTCTTAGAAGCTCCAACTGTAAGTCAGGGAAAAGTTTTGTGTTATCTGGTTTTATGCTTATTTCTTATGTTGATCATCTCAATATTCTGCTATTAACTCACCTTCGAGATCCTATGGGAGGTGAGAATCCGCATGACTCTCTGAATTATTAGTAGGAATGCTTTATGCGGATCCTCTGCTCCTCCATTAGATGATTTAGATCTGAAGAAGTTTCCATAAGTATGTCTAATTAAGGAACCAATATAAATTCCTACCTAAAGCAACAATTCCTTAGATTACCTTATAGCACCTAGGTTTATACTTAAATTCACTACCCTAGAATGCAATGCAATGGACTGGTATAAATGATACCGAATAGACTACAATTTATTGTACATTCACTCCACTCCTCTAGGTCGATAAGAAACCACTTATAATGCATCCCCCTCGCCAGCTATACTACCACTTCTTATATAATCTTGCATTGATCACACTGTACATCAGGAACTTGTTACTCCTTCCTTATTTCCTTATGCCATATTTAACCCCCCTTACACTCAGTTATTTACACCCTCTCTTACACCCTCTCTTCACCAATCCAATATATAATACCCCATGTTTACTCCCACATAGGATCCCATGCTAAACCTCAATATCCCAGCTCCAATTCAGCAGGAACACACCCTTACACGTCTCTATCTAGACCCCCTCTCTACACAGAGAGAAACCTCTTTTCTCTTCTGATTAAACCGGCTCTACCTACCCGCCTCTCCTACCATTCCTTTAGGAAGAGTAGCTGGTCTACATCTCCCTCCGGATATTCGTCCCTCATTCTCCCTGATCTTCGAGTCTCACCTTCCTCTATCCCACCGAACCCGAACATCCAGGTGTTCGCTCAACTCTACTCAGATGTCATCAAATTTTTTTTTGTTTGTTTCATAAGTTTTTATTGAGAGAAATTGTACATACAAAAACGTAGAAATAGGCATTTTGTCAAATAATTGAACAGGTAAAAATACGAAGTACATAACATATGGAATTCCAGGATACAATATCGGATGTAATGCAGAAAGTTAAATAGTAAGAAGGAGGGGTAGAAATATATTTACTAATTTGGATTTTGGGAAGGAGAAGCCTTTTCCTAAATGGGGATTATACTGAGGTGTTATTTAAAAGGGTTGTTGTTTCTGCTCTGGTTGCATTTTTAAGTGACAAGAGTGTGTGTTTATCCTGCAAATTATTATAGTTAATGTGTAAAGGGGGTTGTGTATGTAGTACATATTATTTATGTAATATTTAGGGGGAAGGATTAAGAAAGATAGAGTGTTTGAAATAAAATAGGATATGGTATAGAGTGGGGAAAAAAGAAGTAGCAGGACAGAGTAACAGAGAAAAGAGAGTAGGAGTGGAGTAGTGAGGCCAGCTATGTCTCTCCCCCCTTCAGATCAAGTTTGATTGCTGTTGGTTTGATTGAGTATTTACGTGGTGGCGGTAGGAGAATGGGTGTTATCCTCTGGGTGTTCACTGGATGTTTTAAATTTTTGCCAATTGTACCAAGTCGCTATATACTTTGAAAGGGTCTTGTGAGAGATGCTAATAAGCTCTTAAATTTTTTCAATATTGTTGATTCTCCAAAACCACTCCTCCCTCGTTGGAGTATTTGGGAATTGCCAGTGGTAATTGTTTGGCTGAGTTGATCATGAACATTGTTAGAGATTTGATGTATCGTCTTTTGGGAATGTTTGAAAGGTGTAGCAAGTATGTAGCAGGGGAAAATTCCAATGTCTCCGCTGTGACTTGGTGGATAGTGTTATGGACCATCTGCCAGAACTTTTGGATGTGGGGGTATGACCACCATATGTGAATAAAGGAACCATCGTCGGCCTTGCATCGCCAACATCTATTTGGGTTGGATTCTGAACATTTATTAAGTAGTTCAGGGGTTCTATACCATCTAGACATGATATTAAAGCTGCACTCCTGGGTAGCCACATTGAGAGAGCCTTTGTGGGTGTAGGTGCATATGAGTTCCCAGTCATCAGAAGATAGAGGTCATTTGAGATCTTGTTCCCATGCTTTGCATGCATAATCCGAGAATGCAGAGTGATTCTAAAAGGAAGAAGAGTACAGGGCAGATATAATATGTCTTTGGAGAACTTTTTTAGAGCAAAGTTCTTCAAGAGTGGAAAGTTTTTGGGTCCAGAAATGGGTATTAGAGGGTTTTTTTAAAAAGTTCCTGATTTGCATGTATGTCCAATGGGGAAGATGGTTAGGGAATAGGGTATCATTCAAGTCTTCATAGGTTATGAAGTCGTTTCTAATGTAAAAGTGCGATGCTAGGACGTCCCTATGGGGCCAGATGATCATAAGGAAGTTTTTATTTAGAGCAGGGGGAAACTCTGGATTCCCTCTCAAAGAGGTTAAGGGGCTAAGCCAGGGATTGGGGTTGGAGTTTTTATTTGCTGTATGAAAGGCAGCCATAGTGGGGCCAATTAGTGGTTGTTGTTTGTTTTGGGGGACAACATGATGGGGATGTAGCCACGGCAAAGTTCTTAAGTTCTGTGGTGAGATGAGCTGTTCTAGCGTAACCCAGTCTTTAACAGGACCGTGGATATTCCAGTCCACAATTCGGGTAAGAAGAGCCGCTCGGTAGTATTTACAAAGATCAGGGAGAGCTATTCCTCCTCTAATTTTGGGGAGGGTTAGTTTATCAAATCTGATTCTTGGTTGCTTGTTGCGCCAGATAAAAAGGAACATATTTGTTGGAAAGCATTGAAAAATGAAAGTGGAATCTTTATGGGGATAGTTTGAAGTAGATATAGGAAGCGTGGGAGAATGGTCATTTTAAGTAGTGATGCCCTACCAAACCACGAAATATTGAGTACGTTCCATCTCTTTAGGTCTTCTTTTGTCTCTTTTAGAATTGGGGTAAAGTTATATTGGAAGAGATTGGAAAGGGAATGAGGCAGTTTAATTTCAAGGTAGGTAATGAAGTCCTTGGCCCATTTGAAGGGAAAGTTACTTTGGCATAAGCGAACTGTTTCAGGAGGAAGGGTTATATTTAGGGTGGATGATTTGGAGTAGTTGCTTTTTAAATTAGGGATTTGATGGAAAAGATCCAGATCTTTTAGTAAGTTTGGGAGAGAGGTAATAGGTTCTGAAAGAAAAAGAAGGAGGTTGTCAGCAAAAGCTGCAATTTTAAAGGAGCGATCTGAGATGGAGATTCCTTTTATATTAGGATTAAGGCAAATTTTGTTTAAGAGGGGTTCGAGAGTTAGGACAAATAGGATCGGGGATAGTGGGCAACCTTGTCTGGTGCCATTTTTTAATTGGAAGGCGTCCGACAGGTGGCCTTCACGCAGACTCTGGCGGTGGGAGAAGAATAGAGAGCTTTTATATATGATAGCATTAATTTGGGAATTCCAATGTGTTGGAGCACCGCGTGAATGTAATCCCAGGCCACCCTGTTGAACGCCTTCTCAGCATCCAATGAGAGGAAGAAGCCTTGTTTCCCCTCCAAGGTGAGCCAGTGATGGATATTTAAAGCTTTAATAAGTGTTATCTCTTCCTTCTCTACAAGGTATAAGCCTACTTGATCTAATGAAATTAAGGAGGATAAGAGAGGTAGAAGGCGGTTAGCCAAGATCTTCGCGAAGATCTTGACGTCCACGTTGATGAGAAATATAGGACGGTAATTTGATACTAGGGATGGGTCCATTTCATCTTTTGGGAATAACTGCAATATGAGCTTCAAGCATATGTGGAGGGGCTTGGATATTGGAATTAAATGTGCAGAAGGTTGAGAGGAAGCGAGGTTTAAGTATGTTCATGCATGTTTTGTAATATTGTAGAGGGAGACCATCTGGGCCAGGAGCTTTACCTACTTTCATTTCTTTAATGGGGGAAAAAACATATTCTGAGAGAAATGATTGGATGGAATGACTCCTATGATCCGAGCCTAGGGGGCATTTAGGGTTAGAGGGGATATTGTACAGTAAGCGGGTAGTATTTTTCAAATTGGAGGGCAATCTTATCATTTGAAGATTGTAGAGTTCCATGTTTGTCTCTTATCTGATGTACTGTGTCGGTGGACTTTTTACTTTGTACTGCCATGGCAAGCAATCTTCCACTCTTATTCCCTTGTTCATAATAAATCTTATGTCGTAGGATATTTCACTTTTTCGTTTTCATATTTAGTTCCTCGATGAGGAGTTGCCTTGTAGCTATAAGTTCTTGGTATGTTGTGATAGCTTGATTTCTCTTGTGAGATAGTTCTAGGGAGCTAATCCGGGACATTAAGGAAGATACTTTTGTCTGGTGGATCTTTTTAATTCTAGAAGCTATTTTTAAGAATTCACCCCGGACGACACATTTATGTGCTTCCCATATGTTGAGTATCGATGTGTCAGGGGTGTCGTTTAGTGAAAAATACTCTTGGAGGCATGTAGACATATTGGTAATTTCTAAGGGATCACTTAATAAAGCGGAGTTGAGTCTCCACACTTTGGTCCTAGTGTTAGTTTCTGGAAAAGATAATGCTATGGTGATTGGATGATGGTCTGAAAATGTCATGGGTTCTATTGTGGCATTATGTAGGAGGGATAGATCTGTTGTAGAAATTTAGGATGTTTATTATGTATTGTCACAGTGTCTCCCAGTGTCGGTTTACTGATATTCTCTGTGTACAGCGAATATGGCTTTAACCGATATTGAGGAAAGGCCATTTACAATGGAAACCTTCCATTTTTTGATAACCACACGCTACCCGCCCGATCATCCCGGCCAGCAGGCGCCCTGAGTGGTTATTGCTGGAGCAAACGCTGGTCCGGATCTTTGAGGTGCAATGCACGTTCTGTGGCGCGGGTGTATTGCCGTCAATCGGGGGGCCCCTGTATTAAGTACAGATCGATCTGCTTGGTGGCAGTTTACTTGCGTTATGGAATTAGTATTGCCTTTTATGTAAGGATAATGATCTGTAAGCTTTCTGTGGCATCTGATCAATGTGACAGAAATCTGCAGCTATATTCCTTTGTGTTGTAATTTACCCTTTAATGGAACAGTAGCATAATCGCTATGGAGTATAGTTCATAGAGCTGTATTTGTTAGTGATTTGTTGTAAATGGCAGGTTGTGCATGTATGTTATTTTGCTTGGAAGGCCTCTGAGATAGCACATGGCTTTCATTGTCAGCTGTTTCTCATACAGGCCGGCCAACCCCCCCATGCATGCATGCCTCTCCTATTGTATAGTTTGAATATAAACAAGTGTGTCATTGGTTGGTGGTTTTGTATTGAGCTCATGTCATGTGACTGCGCCTTGGAGGCTGATTGGCTGATTGTGAAGCCATCAAGCCCTATTGTTCTCTCTGTTTGACCAGTATAAATCAAGGCTGAAAGATCAGCAGGACAATTCCTGCGAGCGGCTATGTGAGAAAAGCAATCTGCGTCCGTGTCTGCTTCAACACAGGTCACTGAAATGCATTATGCAAAAGAGCTGAAAAGTGCGCTTATTAGCGCAGGCAAAATATAATGCATACAAGGTATTATAATTGCCCTTACAGATCTAATCGAGATATAAAGAAGTAATCAATCCTCGTGTATTTCTGATGTAAAGGAGAGAAAAATGTGTAGTCTTTTCCTTGTGGATTTAGAGTTCTCCAAGCATCGTGTAGCAGGAGACTCTGCAGTTGCTTTTTGATTTGTCTTAAAGCTCTATAAGGTAGAGTTGAAGTGCCAGATGAGGTGTCAAGAACGGGGTTCAAAGGGATGTTAAAGTCACCCCCTAGTATGAGAATTCCTGATAAAAAAGATGTCAGAAGGTCAGATATTTGTCGGAAGAAGGCAACCTGTTTGGTGTTTGGTGCGTAAACATTGGCGAGTGTAATGGGTCGATTACTTAAGGTGCCCTTGAGAAAGATATACCTCCCGGATGGGTCACATAGGGAGTCAGAGAGTCTAATTTGAGTTTGTCTGGAGATGAGGATTGAAACTCCTTTCGTTTTGGATTCATTATTAGCAGCATGGTATATCTTTGTAAATTTCTTATCGGATAGGTTTGGAATCCTCCCTACAAGAAAGTGGGTTTCCTGAATGAATGCTACATTTGCTTTTAGCCTGTGACATTCTCTTAGTAAGTTTCTCAGGAAGGTTTAAACCTTTGGCATTAATTGAAACTATTTTCAACAAGAGAGGAGTATGGATCGATTTTTGGGTTTTCATTTTCGCTTTTCAGTGGTTTACCCTGTCTATAACCTCAGTAGGTTAAAATTGTAGCCTTAACAATTACTGAAAGGTAAATGGTATATGTCAAGACTTGTCTCTGACAGCAATCAGTTAGAGTTCCAGAAATAGACTCCAGAGAGAGGGAATCAAATGTGAGGGATGGGGGGAGGGAGAGACGTACTGTAGAAAATGCAGAGAAAGTAAGTGTAGAAAAGGTTTAGAACAAACTATCCAGATAAGATATGGATAACAGAAGGTAAAAGAGAAAGAGATATAGGGATAGAGGAAGGTGAGACTCGAAGATCAGGGAGGATGAGGGACGAATATCCGGAGGGAGATGTAGACCAGCTACTCTTCCTAAAGGAATGGTAGGAGAGGCGGGTAGGTAGAGCCGGTTTAATCAGAAGAGAAAAGAGGTTTTTTTCAGCGGGAAAAAGTCTGGGTTCGGTACCAAACTTGAGCCGAACTTTACCCTGAACCCCATTGAAGTCAATGGGGACCCGAACTTTTCGGCACAAAAATGACTGTAAAAAAGTCCTGGAAAGTGCTAGAGGGCTGCAAAAAGAAGTAAAATTATTTTAGAACAATAATCTGTCCCTTACAGCAACAGCAGGAACCTGACCCTATAGGAGTAGGCGATGATTTTAGAACAATAATCTGTCCCTTACAGCAACAGCAGGAACCTGACCCTATAGAACTAGAAGATGATTTTAGAACAATAATCTGTCCCTCTAAGCAGAAGACTCTACCTAGTCCAGTCAGATCATTCTGTAATGCAGGATGAGATGTTATTAGATCTGCAATCTGTCCCTAAAAGAAGTAGTAGTAGTAATCTCTACCTAGTCCACAATTCGACCTCAGTCAATCACGACGTACAGTGTACGAGAGGCCCATCACATCCCTCTCCTACGACGGCCGCGACACTCCCTGTCTAACGTCTATATTATTGTAGAGTAGGACGTAATGTCTTGCTAGACTAACACCTGATCCATCTCTAATGATGATGATGAAGAAAATCCCTGTCTAACGTCTAGATTATTGTAGAGTAGGACGTAATGTCTTACTAGACTGACCTGATCCATCTCAGAAGACGAATCTCCCTGTCTAATAACAAGATTTTAGTAGAAGATCAAGATATCCCAGTCCAAGGACGACAACGACATTCCCTGTCTAATAACAAGATTTTAGTAGCGGATGAGGATATCCCAGTCCAAGGACGACAACGACATTCCCTGTCTAATAACAAGATTTTATTAAAATGAAGAAAAACGTCGGGAGATCGTGAAAGGTCCTGAAAAAATGTCA
>BLSH010198151.1:83964-101725 GCA_018402905.1 Glandirana rugosa
ATGTGACTGCAGCATCAAGTGATTCCAGCTTATAAAGAGGCTGGGTCACATGATGCACTGGCCAATCACAGCCATGCCATTAGTAGGCATGGCTGTGATGGCTTCTAAGGGTAAACCAGTGAAACGCTTGTTGACTGGCTGCCCTGCAGCTATTCAACATGCGTGATCAAATACCCGAACCCAGAACCCGAACCCAAACTTTTTTTCAAATGTCTGGGTTCGGGTCCGCTTCACGGACACACCAAAGTTTGGTACGGACCCAAACTTTACAGTTCGGGTTTCCTCAACTCTACATCTGGGTTACATACCAATTGGGATATTGTTTATTTAGAACAGTATATCACAGAGAGGATGATGCCCCGTAGCCTATGATGGGATATTAACCCTCAAAGGGTGAAACCCAACCTGAAGCATGGTTTACCTATTTTAATAAGGCGGGGCTTAGTTTTCTCAGTTTTTTGTTTGCCATGAAAAGGGAGAAATTAAAAGGATTGGATGAAGAAATTAAGGGACTGAAAGAAAAATTGATGCCTCTCAAAGAATCCTCCGAATATGGCACACTCTCCTCTAAACTCAGAGAATACCTAGAGAAAGAGGATCGTGACCAAAAAGCTCTAACTCTAAAAGTGAGATCAACAGACCTAAGGTAACACTACCCCAGGGTCCCCAATCCCATAGACAGGGCAGACCACCTTACAGAGGTCCACCCCCTCAGAGAGGAGGAGGACCTCCTATTAGAATCCTGGATTACCAACAAGCAAAAGGAAACAATGGTTTTGAATATAACTATGACGATACATGACATTTTAGCCGAAGGCCATATTAGCATCTTCCCAATCAGAGAAATAGTTGGTCACATAGATCAAACAATACAGGTTATGGGTGGTCATCCTCAAGGTTTCCCCCCAGATCTGATTCACAGAGGAGGGGTGGTCAGGGGTCACAAGTGAGCCAAAGAGAAAGACAGGGAGGATATGGACGTGATATATCACAACCTGTCTCCACCTATAATAGGTTTGCACCTCTGAGTGAGCAATATCAACAAGATATTGCATACCCATATCTGGAAGGTGGCCATGATTATTACAATCAATCCCCATTTAACTATCACCAGAGGGACCCCAATACTAACGGTTGGGGTTTTCCCAGGGTAGGACCCAATCCAAGCGCGAGTCAAGACCCTAAAGACGGTCCAGAGAAGGGAGGATATCTAAGAAATAAGAGAAAAGGGACGTAGTTGGTTCAGGTATTTTTAATTTAAGTAAGACCATTTTGATTAGGGAAGAGACTGTCACTTTAGATAAAGGTGACAAGTTTATAACTCCTGTGCAGAAGTATGTTAGAAAACTCAATGTTCAACGCTATCTCCTTACTAATCCCATTAAAGGTCCTGCTCGGTCAGGTACAGGAGATTATTCAGGTTTGGCTAATCCCTCCTTGTTCAATCCCCCGGACTCAATGTCACAATATGTTAAAGTCTTTAGAGACTTAGTCTGCAAAGATCTAGATGCCCTCACAGTTAGAAGAGCTCACACTGATCCCTCTATTTCAGAAGTTCTCAAACAACTATGTGCAAATAAAGATCTGAATGTCTACCCTGCATACAAGGGAGGTGGCATTGTGCTTATGCTTTAACACTTTTGTTTTAATTCTTTCAGATACCACTAGGAAATACAAAAAGGAACTAGAGATTACTGTCAATTGTGGATTTCAAGAATCCATTTTGGACAAAAAGGAGAAGGCCTTCCTTATCCCTCTGGTTCCACATATACCAACCATTTATTACCTTCCTAAGGTACATAAGAGTATTACCAACCCTCCGGGGCGCCCCATTACAGGTGGCATTGACTCTGTAACATCTAGAGTCGGCCGCTATATCGACTTTTACTTACAGACCTTAGCAGAACATATGCCCTCATTTCTGAGGGATACGAAAGCTGTCATTCAGAAATTGACAGACATTGCTATCCCAGATGGTTGCTTACTGGTTTCGGCCGATGTGAAATCATTGTATGCCAGGATTTCACATCGCCTGGGACTGGCAGCTTTTGAACACTTTCTGGCTAGGGACTCTTCATTGTCCTCAAAACAACAATTCATTTTGGATCTCCTTGTGTTTGCCACCAACCATAATTATTTTTGGTTTAACAACTTTTTTTTTATTTACAGATACATGGAGTGGCTATGGGGGCAAAATTTGCCCCCAGTTTGGCAAATCTTTTTATGGCCAAGTGGGAGGAGGATGTCGTCTATTCCCAGAATATGCCTGAATTGGTCTTCTGGGCAAGATATATAGATGACATCCTCCTCCTATGGAATGGCAACACTGAGACACTCAACTCATATATGGGTGAGCTCAACCTCAATGATAGGGGTATTATCCTGTCTTTTGAGGCTATCGCTTCCGCTATCCATTTTTTGAACCTTAATATTGATATCAGGGACCAGCGGGTGGTCATTAGCACCTACTTTAAGTCCACTGAAATTCGTACATTCTGACGGACAGTTGTCATCATAGGAACTGGCTGCGTTCTGTTCCACACAGCCAGTTCCTTAGACTGCGTCAGAATTGTATGAATTTTCAGGATTTTGACATACAGGCTAATACAATACGTGACAAATTTATTGAGAAAGGTTATTCTCACATCAAATTGGATGAGGAAATCTCACGTGTTCGGCAAGTTGATAGAGATCAACTCTTTAAGGCTAATATCAGCAATCATCCAAAAAAGGGCCCGGGATGGTTCTTTTTTACAGAATTTTTGGTCTAACACTGACATATCAACCAAATCCTTAAAAAATATTGGGGGGTATTAAAAAAATAATAGAGTATTGGGCCCCTTTTGCTTGAGAAGGCTGATGTAATATACAGCGGAGCTCCACCTCTTTGTGGCCCCAAATATCATCAACCCCCCAAGAGACAGATTTTTTTTCACAATTTGAAAAGCATCTTCCCATGTAAAAATGTAAAGTTTGCTGTATAAATACATTGGGGAGAACTAAGGCACTGTCTTTCACCTCAAATGTCACCAACAAACAATATTCCATCAAATATTTTATTATGTGTGCCACCACCAACTTTGTATATTTGCTCACATGTCCTTGTGGCAAACACTACATTGATAGGACCACACGTTCTTTTTCCACTAGGGTGGGAGAGCATACCTCTAATATCACAGGTGGCACCAAAAAACAGCATGTGGTGAAACATTATGCTAAATACCACCATGGAGACCCTAAGGGTACACATTTTGTGGCTATTGACAGGTACTTTCCCCCATGGAGGGGAGCCTTTAAAAAATGGGGTGTTTTGAGGTTAGAAATCATTTGGATTTATGAACTACGTTCATACTATCCATATGGTAAGAACGTAGAGTGGGACATTAACACCTTTTCAGGTTCAAACTGTTTATTAAGGGAAAAAAAAAAAAGGCGGCCTAACAGCCATACATAGATACAATCATACATTAAAATACAGAATGAGCAGGGTAGCAAGCCCATATCATAATGGCAAGAGTGAGACATGGCATCTATCATAAGAAACGTTATAGCAATAACTTAATCAAGGAATATAAGACTAGAGAAGAGATTAGTCCATCAAGGGTCAACATAAAGTAGCTTATTACTAGCAAGCCTAGAAAGACCTATCGACATAGGGAGTAAATAGAAATGGATCAATAAAAAGTCTGCTTAACAAGTTTCCATGACAATGAAAATGCAAACAATCTTCTCTTGCACACTAAGCGCATGGAGAGGTGTGCAGATCTTCTATCGTAAACCAGAGCCAGAGTATGAAGGACCTTGGGTTTACTCATGGACATCTAGGCTATGCCAAACATTAAGAGAAAATTTATAATGTGTCTATTGCTAAAGAGTAACCAAGAGGGTTCACAAAAAACTAGTAAAAAAAGGCTTGGTGAGGAGCAGAGATTGGGGAAAGAGAAAGTATAGAGAAAAGACAAAAGAAGGAAAGGGAGAGGTGGGAGGAGATTTGTTGGGAGGGGAACCATCCAGCAGTACTAATTAGCTGAAAGGCTGGTAATCTTGTGTAGTAGGGGCTTCTATGGGAGGAGAAGGTTGCTGTCCAAGTCCGGGGAAAGGAAGTGATGAACCCATGGTTGCCAAATGCGTTCAAATTTAGGGATACGATTCTGAATTGTTGCCTAGATTTTGGCATGTATCATGGCCTTTGGGATCCTGTGTTTGGTTTCTAGGATTGGAAGAGAGGGAGTCTTCCAGGATTTTGCAATTGTTTGTTTAGCTGCAGTGGTCACCTGTAGCAAGAGCCTGAATTGGCTGTACGTGACATTGGAGGGTTTAGAATTAAGTAGGGATATAGTTGGCGTGGGACATAGAGGGTGACCAACCAGGGTTGAGATAATTGAGAAAACGTCATCCCAAAACTTGCGGACCAATGGGCAATCCCACCATATATGAAGGTGGGTGCCTCTTTCCGGGCAAGCTCGGAAACAAACAGGGGGATAAGTTGTGTGAAATGTTGCTATCCGGGCTGATAGTAGGTACCATCTAAAAAGTACCTTGTAGTTTGCTTCGGAGGCTATTACATTTTGAGAGGCTGACTTGGTGGCTTGCCATATATCCCTCCATTCATTTGCATCTAAACGAACGTCAAGGTCTGATTCCCATTTTGAGACATATGGAAGGGAGGTGTGCGCAGGGGGGTTCAGGAGCAGCAGATAAAGTTGGGAGATCAAACTGCGCATGTGTGGGTCATGGTCACAGGCATGTTCAAAGAGTGTTTTATGGGATAAAGAAGGGTTTGTATGCAAACACGCAGCAAAGAAATGTTTAAGTTGAAGATACCAAAACAATTCATTATCTGGGAGATCATGGGTATCCAACAGGGTTGAAAACGGGATATGCATATCCGGAGTGGTGAAAGAATATGCCAGCTGAAGACCAATTGTGGAAAGAAGATGGGGATGACCAGGCTGGATAAAATGAGGGATTACAAAGGTAGGATAGAAGGGGATTATGTGGGGATTGTAATTTATATTTAAATTTTATTGTGTCCCAGAGGCAGAGCGAATGTCTAGTGACTGGGTTGCGGATAACTTTGCGGTCTCTGGGTTGCAGCCAGAGTAAATTAGCTACCGAAAGGGGGTTGCAGCGCCCAAATGGTATGATATAATAATCGTAAAAAATATTATAAAAGTGGTATATATATAATAAAATGCTAAGAGGCTATAGTCCCAACGTGGGAGGCGGGGAGATGAGTCTCAATCTTCTTGTATCCTAATAGATTAGGGCAATCTTACCAACATCAGAATGTTCAAAAAACGCAGGGGTATTCTGATAAATCCAATATATAGAAATGGATGTATGCTTACCAGAATCCCATAGGTCATGCGCAGATATCAAAATGAATCAATAGGTAAGTGTTCAGATGTCATCCGGGGTCCTGGTGAAGAACCTACAGGTCACGGATATCCAAGAAGAGGTGGTCCGGAACTTCACAGATGTCATCAACGCTTTCAAGGGTCGAGACCAGGAAGGGGCAAGGATCAAAATCCCATTACGGATAATAGTCTCCAACTTCTCCACACGGTCACTCCAAGGTGTAAAAATAAGGAGAGCTCTCAAAGTAAAATCGTGACAGGGGGGGTATGGAAACCCGACGCGTTTCGGCTCCAATAGCCGTCATCTGGGGTATACCCCCCTCCTGTCACTACCCGTATATATAACAAATGAATGCAAGTTAGACAGTCACGCCCATTCGGGGCTGAAAACCGGAAGTCATCTTACTTAAAATGGCGTCCATTGGCGTGAGTTCCACGCCTCGATTTCATATCCATGTGTTTTGACATATAAGGCAAGGAACAAAACTCCATCTTGTAACAAAAGAAGATGGCGCCCATTGGCGTGAGTTCCAAGCCTCTATTTCACATCCATATGTGTTACATTGGAACCAAAAAAACACCTACTAAAAACGGTGGTGGAATAACAGAATCAAGTGTATTGGGACTAAATGTGGGAAAAGATCTCAAAAAGGAAGAAAAAATTAAACCAGTTATTATGTGATAATATACCTAGTGAATTGAGCTCAGACCGGAAGTGGTCGTAGACTAGCGCCACCAGGTCAAATGTTATGGTAAAAGGTATTAGCGTCATTTCCTTTGGTCAGCAAGTGTCAGCAAAGGAAGTATGACATACTGATAGCGCAGAGGGTCAAAGTGCACCTTAAAGAAAAATATTAACCTGATGTAAGTGAATATGTGCAGTGCCAGGGATGGGATATGCACTCAATTATTATTAATATTATTATTATACAGTGCACGCACACGTCATATTTAATTGAACGCTACATCCCTTGCTGACACCATTTATTAGACGAATCATTTTAGATCCTGGATCGTTTCCAGCACATGGAGCGAGTTGCAAAACGTTTCCAGGACTGTTCTAAATCGTTCATCTTTTTCACTAATATATAATTGAGTGCATATCCCATCCCTGGATACATTTTGGGATGTTCATCTCCCCTTGGGTCCACCAGGGGGAGAGGCATCTACCAACTGTAAATTTGTTGAACAGATAAAACAAGCACAAGCAAACATTGGGGGAGGAGGAAAAAAAGGGGGGGGGGGAGAAAAAAGTCCTGCCTGTATGGCAATAGAAAATACTTCTGGCACATAGATCTTCAGGGGTAGATGTTGAAAGGGGATGAGAGTATGGTCACCAGAAGATGTCCCTTATCCTTCAGTCCATAGAGTCTGCGGCGTCTTGGTGGATAGGTGTTGTTCCGATTCTCTTCGAGGAGGACGAAGATAGGCGAGCTGTTTTCTGAGGGGAACAGGAGGCTGAACATCTACGAGTCCTTTGAGTTGGTGCAGGGGAGCCGGGGTCCAGGTGGAGGTCTTGAAGACAAGTCTGAAGGTCCTCCACTGTCTTACAGGTGTGCTTACGGCCTTGGTAGGTGAATCGTAGAGCAAAAGGGAACCCCCATGCATAGGTTATGCGACATTGTTGAAGGACTTGCAGGTGTGGTTTGAAGGCCCTTAGCAATTGTTGTCTGCGAAAGGTCAGCAAATATTTGGTATTGATGCCCCTGGAAGGTGAGGGAGTCTTTCTGCCTTGCTGCTTGTAACAATTGCTATAGATATTAATGGTGCAGCACTCATATACACAGTTTTTGAATCATAAAAATCCAAGTGTCCATATGATAGGAAAAAACTGTGTTCCTACAGGCTCCGGTAATTCAGGAAGAAAAAAAGGGGATAGGAGACCGCCACCATCACCGCACACACTGCCTCTTACCCCTTACGATGGACCCTCATCACAGGGGTCTTTTAAGCATGTAGTAAAATTTGTACTTAATCCAGTGACAGCACTCCACACTTCTTTTTTTTCAACTCCTTTATTGGATCACATCAGAGCAAATCACATATGGAAGAGAGAAAACGAACAATCCATAGCGTAACAAGTATAAACAAAGATTTATTCAAGCTAAAAAATATTGCACTCACATATTTCTTGATAAAAACAGCGCCTTTTCAAATGGAAGGAGAGTGATCCATGCTCCCTTCAAACCAGATGGCTATAGCATCCTGGCATTCAGTCCTGTCCGTACGACTAGCTTCCTTTTATTGTTTGTAACAATTGCTCTTTAGAGCGAAAATAATGTAGTTTCGCTATGATATCATGGGGTGGGCCATTTTGCTTGCGGGGGGGCTAATGCTCTGTGGACTCAGTCCATCTCTAGACGCTCTATGGGGATAGATGGGGCTAATTCTTGGAAGAGGGCTGTGACCGTTGATTGCAGATCGTCAATCACCTCAGGAATACCCCTGATTCTTAAGTTTGAGCGTCTAGCTCTGTTCTCAAAATCCTCCAATTGAGAGTGGAGAGTAAGATTTTCTTCCCTTAATGCCTCTATTTCATCAGTTTGAGAAGCTAGGTGTAATTCTAATTCATCCCCCTTTTGCTCAAGTTCTGATGTGCGCTGCCCCAGCTCTCTAATTTCCCTTGTTAGGTGCTCAGTGATTTGATCAGATATATGTTTCAGAGCACGTTGCCACATCTTCTCAAACTGCTTAAGAATGTCTGCTTGTGAATCCCCAGGCTGGGAGAGGAGAGGAGTAGCTAAGGACTCAGTATCTGACTCACCCTCATCTGGATGGTGGAGCGGACAGAGCCTTGGGGTCCGCGGAGTGGACGCTCTGGAGGTAGGCGGTGGCGCCATCTTGGAGGAGGCCCAAGCCAGGGCCTCGCATATGGATTTGGTCCAGAGTTTCAGCTTTGATCGACCATCGCAGTCGCTGCTATTCGGTCACAAAGCTCTGGGGTGCTGGCTGAAGTGATAGAGGGTTATGTCCGAGGGCTGGCTGCTGTTTTAGGCGGCTTAATGTCCCCGGGCTGTGTAGAGCTCTAAAGTGGCATGACCGTCCCACTCGGCTTTGCGCATGCGCCCCGGAACGTTAACACCTTTATCACCAGTGCATGATGGTGACACTCTGTGTTCTTATGACCTTGACACCCCCCTTTTTTCTGTCTATCTTACCCATATATTTATCGGATTTATCTATTTTGTTTACTATTCCGATGACTGAGACTTGTGATGACCTATTGGTTTCTTTACGGATATTGAGTGTTTTGGCACTCTGTTGCAAACCTACCATTGAAAATTTGACATTGTTGTTTGCTTCTATGGTATAGGTGTCATATGCTCATATATATCATCTAGTTGAGGTATTTTTGTCATATTGCCTTGTTTTACTGTTTATTTAGGGTCAGATTTGGTGATAAAAACCAATTCTACTCAATAGAAAATTTAGTATAGTGGTTAATATTTGGCCATCTTGGGTGATAAATTTCTGTACCATATATATATATTTTTTATATATTTATATATATATATATATATTTTTTATATCTTTTTGTGTTTGGATATTAGCTTCAGAGCACTTCCATTATCTAACACTAGAAGGAGCTTGTCCTTTTAATTTTGATTAGAGAACGGATTCATACTAGGCTTTTTCCCCCCTTTTTTATTTATTTTATTTGTTTATCCATGTACCTCATTTATCCCATTATTATAATATGTACAATGTATAGTTTAGAGGTTGAGTTTTATTATTTATGTGAGGATCAATATATCCCTTGTGTGGTCCGCTGTAGATGATGTACGCCCCTACTCTTTTTGCCGTATCGGTTAATTACGCACTTCCGCCCTAAGATGGGAATTGGGCGGAAGTGGCAGGGGAGTGATTGAACGTCACGTCTGCCCGGCATCCATCCGGATTATTGTTTACATGTAGAACCGGGACGTGATGCGTAAGTGACGTCACATCCAGTTTTCGATGCACTGATAGGCTAATGAGACTGGGAATGAGGCATGGAGCGCCCGCCGGCACCATCTTTGACCCATAGGGCGGAAATGCCCGCCAGGTCATCATTTGGCACCAAAATTAGGTAATGACATTTTGTGATCATGTTCTTATAAATACTGCGATATTGGCACGCGAGCCCCATGCCCAGATAATGCCCAATTGGGTGAAACGCGTCGGATGAGGCTTGTGTGCTGATCGCAGTTTGGTTTTATATTTTGTATGCCGTCTTTTATTCTATTTTTGTGCACCTATACAAATAAAAGTGTTATTGGATTTACACTATGTGGAGCCTCTTTTCTCCATCCATATTGCCTGTTTTTTGACGGAGTAAGGGAGATTGTAGAAACGCCCCCCCCCCCTGTGGGTCCAGTGGATCAGTTGGGTGACGATTGTCGGCTCCATTGGGACCAGTCTATGGTGGATACCTCTTGGATATATCCCACACAAGCTCAATTAATTTGCTGGCCATACTGCCATGTGAATCCAACCTTTCTGGTAAGCAGTACATCTTGGCATTTCCTGTCGGTTGTGGCACTGTGGAATCACTGAAGATGGACTCACCCTTTTACTGGATTTATTATTTTGGAATTTCTCACTTTTGGGACTTTATTAGAGACTTGGTTATTACTTCCATTTTGCACATGCACTTTATTGATGCTTTATATTTATTTGTTTACACATAATATTTTAAGTTGTGTTGATTCTTAGGTTATCAGTTCATATCACAATATCCACGGGGGTATGATTATTTCGTCCCCTGTAGTCATATTTATTTATTTAATATTTGTCTGATTATAACATTTTTTAGCACAACACCTTTTTATATTCTTTTCTTATACTACTAGTAAGGTAAAGTGCTTGCTGTTTCTTCCTTTTGCACATATATTTATCTATTTTACTCTTACGACCCTGATTTATGAACTCGGGAGTGCAGGATGGCACAAGGACTGGACTGGTTCACTGATGGTAGCTTGAGATGTCCTTCCAAGGCTCGTGCAGACTGGTAGAGGGGGATGTAGGCTGGGTCTGCAACTGGCTGGCAATGTGGTACAGAAGGAGTAGGCAGAAGAGTGGTCAGGTACAGGGTGGGTTGTCAACGTGCTGGCAGCAAAGTTACAAGGGATAAGCAGAAGAGTAGTCATGGGTAAGCCAGGGGTCAGTGCAGGCAGAGATCAAGAGAGGTCAGCCGGGTCACATGAAACAGGTAATCAAGTCACTCACGGACACAGAACACTGTAGAACAGAAAGCACTGGCTGCATGGTGCTGCCTGTTTAAATAGTTTTGCACCAGCACCTGCGCATAGGAAAGGGCATTCCAGCCCGAATTCCAGGCTCTTCATATGATGTTTCCTGACAGTATCACACAGAAATATACTGGGTTAAACATGCAGTAACATACTGCAATATACTGTGTTAAAAGTGCAGTAATGCGCTGAAATATACTTTGTTAAACATGCACAAATGCACTGAAGTATACTGCATTAAACATGCAGTAATGCACTGAAATATACTGTATTAAATGTGCAGTAAATGCACTGAAATATACTGCATTAAACGTGCAGTAATGCACTGAACTATACTGCCTTAAATGTGCAGTAACACACTGAAATATACAGCGTTAAATGTGCAGTAACACACAGAAATATACTGGGTTAAATGTGCAGTAACGCACTGAAATGTACAGCCTTAAGTATGCAGTAACACACTGAAATACACTGCGTTAATTGTGCAGTAATGTACTAACATATACTGCATTAAATATTCAGTAATGCACTGAAATATACTACAGGAATCCTACCCTGACAAAATAAACTGACATTAAAGTAAAAAATAAATGGCCAAACTACACTCGCACTGCACTATCACTAGATTCACATTAAACTGATATTCTACACTGACAATAGTATCACAATAGTATACTACAGCACACTAACTCGCTGGTAGCACTGAACAGAGCCCTGCTCTATCCCTCTTCATGCAAATATCACACAGAAAATAGCCGCTATGGGGAGAATATTTTTATAGTGTGCGGCAGGACTAAGAACAATGAGCCATGATTCGATAGAGTCATCATTATTTTCTCCAATCATGGCCCTGACAGTGCTCTTTGCCCTGGTTGGGCAAAGCTTTCATTGCTTCAGCCAATCAGGGCTACCAATACACTGTGCATTTGGCAAGCCAACAAATGGTCGAATGTCCTGATCATTTGGGTGAACAGCCAATGTTTGGCCCAAACTCATGCTCGGCCCGAACCATTCGCCCAATTCTACCCAGGAGCTCCCTTGTCACCCATGTGGCTCCAGCCTCAAGGTACTCACATCTTAATGCTGTAATTCATTATGTCCACTGGTTGGCCACTCCATGACTGCTGAATGCCCTTATTTTTACTCTTTATCCCATGTGGAATAAACACTTTTTGCTTTTACTTACCCAAGGTTGAGTTTCATTCTTTTGCCATGGCACAGCGCTTTTCCCATGTTTGTTTTTTTTTTTAATTGTTTATTTATGAAGAAATTGTAAAACTTACAATACAAGGCAAGTAAGATAACGTTTCCAAAAAAAAGATGAGCCATCACATATACATAAAAGTAGTAATTAGTAAAGACATGGTATATTCAAACAATGATATGTCATAATTTGAATTCAATTATACGAATATAATATACCAAAAAAAATTTGAAAATAAAACATAACTTTCAAGATTATCAAAAACAAAGAACAAAGGAAGAAAAGAAGACTAAAAAGAGATGAATTAGCACCAATTAATATAAAGAGCACAGCTAATAATAAAGCTAGAATTCAATCAGCATGGGGGGTAGTTACTTAATATGTCATATGGGTTGCCTCAGGGCAATACTCGTCCCATACTCTCCAGACTCTGAAAAAACTTGGCATTGAACAATCAATTAATGCAGTCAAATGTTCCATCCTACGTATGTCAGCCAGAGTGGACACAAATTGTGAAAAGTAGGGAGGGAAGTAGACAGCCAATATCTGGGTATTACCCGTTTTGCTGCCATTAAAATGAAAGACATTAACCTTCCAGCAGCCCTCGAGATACCTGGGAAAGGAAGGCCTAGTTAGTAGTGTAAGGGATTCAAGGGGATGGAGGTGTTCAATAATTTTTTGTGACATGTCTTGAATCTGGACTGAAAATATAAGAACATTCCCAGAAGATGTGAAAATGAGTACCTATGGCTTTGTTGCATCTCCAGCACTGCCTGGAGGTTTTTGGGTGACGGGCATGTAGAATGTCAGGGATCCTATACCAAAAAGAGAAGTATCTTGACTGCAGTCTCTTTATGCACTACACATTATGCAACTTTAGATGTAGATTCCCAGATTTTCCCCCAATCTGCTAATGAAATAGGTTGTTGAAGAATAGAAGACCACTTCTTTATATAGCTATGACTTGTATCGGTTAGGGGGTGGCTTCATGGAGAATTTTATATATGGACAAAATTAGCTGTGCCCATATGAAGGGCCTTTGGCACATAATAGTTCAAAGTCAGTTGGATTATCTAGGGATATTCTAAGATAGGAACCCTCTAGGATGGGATTTTTTGAGGCACAAAGAAATAATCAGGTAAGTATATAAAATATATTTTTTATTTATACAAAATTTAAAATAAAAAAGTATTGTCATCATTATAAAAGTTTTTTGTTACAGTCATAAACACGATGGAATGTACAAAAACCTAATGCAATTCGGTACAAAAGACCCTCATCAGAGGTGTTGACTTGTACATTTAAGATCAATACCAGTTGATGGTTCACTATCTATTAACATGTTCATTATGCCTCATAGAGGCTATAAAGAAAAAAAGGGAATTGGTTCCAAGGAATATTACCTGTAGTCATTAGAGAGAGGTCGTCCCACAGATGATGGAAATCTGTTAGAGAACAGATCAAATATATATATGAGTGTAAAATGCAGAGTTAAAGTGAATATATTAAGTCTGAGAGAATAGGGATACATATCCTAGCAAGAACCGGTCTTACCTCCCAGGAGAAAAATGTATGCTCAAGCCCAGCTCGGTGCTGCAGTTGCCATCAGAACGCCAGTGACAAGATTACACACCTGGCCCTATTTTATGGGCAAGGCGTCAGCTTGTAAGTTGCTAATAATGATGACAATACTTTTTTATTTTAACTTTTGTATAAATAAAAAATATATTTTATATACGTACCTGACTATTTCTTTGTGCCTCAAAAAATCCCATCCTAGAGGGTTCCTGTCTTCAAATATTGTATATTAAGGGATTTGTAGCTGGCCTTTTATTTCTAAGGTTGAAAAGAACTATCTCTCACCTATCCCCAAGCCACTATAGCTACTATATATACTTGTTTTCTTGGTGAAAAGTTTTGTATGAAAAAGTTTTTTTGATGGCACAAAGATAATTTAATCCTATTTCCCTTTTGTTTTCTTCTACCTCTTTTTTCCTTCCCCTCATTTTTAAGTTTATGAGTAATAGTCTGAATATTTTTGCATTTATCATTGGCATTTAAGTAATATTTCTCCCCTCCTCTGCTTTGTGGGGGTCTGGTAGTGAGTGTATTCATATTGGTGTTTGCATTCATCACCTTTTTGTCTGTATTAATGGCACAGTACAAAAGATTGGAAAAATCTCACGACAGGTGTTTTTAATGATTAAGGACAGAAAGAGCAAAAAAATGCTGACCTCACCTGTCTGTTTTTCAGATTAAAGAAAACCCTGAACCTTGTGGGAAGCTCATAAGCCAGTAATTTGTGGTAGGCTCATCCAACTGGCCACGTCTCTTAACCACTTGCCGACCGCCGATCGGCATCTGACGGCGGCAAAGTGGCTCTGTAAGGCAAACCGCCGTCATACGACGGCGGCCGCCAGATCGCGCACAGTGAGCGCGCGCCGCGCCCGCGCGCTCACTGTGTCTGGGGGGGCCAGGGAGCGGGTGTGGCGGCTTCGATTGCCGCCGGCCACCCGCGATGCCCCCCCCGGAGTGAAGGAGCGGAGGTCCGTGTAAGTAAACACGGACCTCCGCTCTGTGTGAGGGGGAAGGGCTGTGATCACAGCCTTCCTTTACGTGAAGGCTGTGATAACTTCCCTTCCCCAGATAGGCAGTCCCCCATACAGTTAGAACACGCCCAGGGAACATAGTTAACCCTTAGCGCGCCCCCTGCAGGATAACCCCTTCACTGCCAATGACATTTACACAGTAATCAGTGCATTTTTAAAGCACTGATCGCTGTATAAATGCCAATGGTCCCAAAAAAGTGTCAAAATGGTCCGACATGTCCGCCCCAATATCGCAGTACCGCAAAAAATCACAGATCGCCGCCATTTTTAGTAAAAAATAAAAAAAAATAAAAAACCCCAAAAATGAATTCTCATCATCCGTAAACGCGACCACTTTTGCGCAAACCAATCAATAAACGCCAATTGCGATTTTTTTTATCGCAAATATGATGAAGAATATAAATCGGCCAAAAACGGTGAAAAAAAATGTTTTTTTATATTTTTTTTTTGGATTTGTATTTTAGCAAAAAGTAAGAAATTTGTTTTTTTTTGCAAAATTGTCGCTCTTCTTTTGTTTATAGCGGCGATCAGAAATGACGCAGAGGGGATCAAATACCACCAAAAGAAAGCTCTGTTTGTGGGAAAAAAAGGACGCAAATTTCGTTTGGGTACAACGTCACATGACCGCGCAATTGTCAGTTAAAGCGACGCAGCGCCGAATCGCAAAAAGGGCTCCGGTCCTAAAGCTGGAAAGTGGTTAAGAGAGAGCGCAAAGCTCAATTTAGTAAACTAGAAGCACAATTCTCCAAATGCCATGAAGCTTTCTAGAGAAATCCTAATCCCACTACCAGAGAGTAGCTAGATCAGGCACGATTTGCTTTTGACATTTTCCTTACCGATTCAGCTGACAAACTGATTCGCAAAAAAACAACACATCTCCTACCTTAAGGCCAACAAACCTGCACACCCATGGCGCGTATTTTATGCACCATTTGCAAACCTACAACCTCTGCTAGGCTCAGGGCAGCTCAGAATGCGTACTCTAGCAACCCTGTTCGCATACTGGAAATTTTCCGAACTAACCTCGCTAAATTATACTCAAGCACCCAAGTCCTCGATCCTACCCAGGCCGATGACCTATTTTCTTGGATCTCCCTTCCCACCTTAACCGTTGTGCAAAGAGAGAGGCTTGAAAGTCCCATTATTGAAGCGGAGGTTATCAATGCCATTAAATCGCTAAAACTACAGAAGCGACTAGACCCTGACGGATTTTCCGCCACCTACTTTAAGCAATTCTCCAACATCTAAGCCCCTATGCTTACTAATGCCTTCAATACCCTGCTGAAAGGGCAAGCATTCCGACCAGAAACACTTATGACCATTATCTCTATGATTCCTAAACCAAACACTGATCCCTCCTCATGGTCTAGCTTTCGCCCTATCTCTCTTCTCAATCTAGATGTTAAACTACTAGCTAAAATTCTTTCCACTCGTCTAAACACCATCATCGGGGACCTTATACACTGAGACCAAACAGGCTTTATTCCTGCAAGACAAGCCGGAGAAAATATTAGAAGAACCCTTCTACTGGCCCACATAGCAAGACAAAGATATATCCCAACCTGCTTCCTCTCTTTGGACGTTAGGAAAGCATTTGAATCCGTCTCCTGGTCCTACATGCAGTACACACTTTAAAAGTGGGGCTTCGGGAGTCACTTCCTGTCCTGGGTTTCGTCGCTCTACAATGGCCCTAGGGCATATATCAAATATTCAGGATACAAGTCTGCGATCCTTGAAGTGCATTGTGGCACAAGGCAGGGGTGCCCCCTTTCCCCACTTTTATTCACTTTACTAATTGAACCGCTTGCACAGCTAAATAGAACCGACCCTAACATTAAGGGGATTGAGATAGGAGACCATTAACATAAACTCTGCCGTTCCGGACTTAAGGGTGTCCGTGTCCTGAACTCGATCCCAGACATTTCAAAAAAAGTCCGGGATCGAGTTCGGTATTCGGGTATTTTTTGGCGCCTGTTGAATAGCTGCAGGGCAGCCAATCAACAAGTGTTTCACTCTCATGGCTGTGATTGGCCAGTGCATCATGTGACCCAGACTATTTTTGACGCCTGTTGAATAGCTGCAGGGCTGCCAATCAACAAGCGTTTCACTCGTTTGCACTTAGAAGCCATCACAGCCATGCCTACTAATGGCATGGCTGTGATTGGCTAGTGCATCATGTGACCCAGCCTCTATATGAGCTGGAGTCATGTAGTGCCGCGTGTCACATCGTCTTGCACTGGAGTGGGGAAAGGATGCTGCCACCGCTGTGAGGGAGAGATTAGCGTTCTAATATCATCACATCCTGCATTAGAGACAGGTTCCTGGCGGTGCTGTGAGAGAAAGATTAGCATTCCAATATCATCTCATCCTGCATTAGAGACAGGTTCCTGGCGGTGCTGTGAGGGAAAGATTAGCGTTCTAAAACCATCTGATACTGGAGTAGGCACAGATTCCTGATGCTGTGAGGGAAAGAATAGCGTTCTAATATCGTCTCATCCTGCATTAGAGACAGGTTTCTGGCGGTGCTGTGAGGGAAAGATGAACGTTCTAATATCATCTGATACTGCATTAGGTACAGGTTCCTGGCGCTGTGAGGTAAAGATTAGCATTCGAATATATCTGATAATGCATTAGGGACAGTTTTCTGGTGCTGTGAGGAAAAGATTAGCTTTCTAATATCATCTGATACTGTATTAGGTACAGGTTCCTGGCGCTGTGAGGGAAAGATTAGCGTTCTAATATCATCTGATACTGCATTAGGGACAGGTTCCTGGTGCTGTGAGGGAAAGATTAGCGTTCTAATATCATCTCATACTGCAGTAGGGACAGGTTCCTGTCGGTGCTGTGTGGGACAGATTATCGTTCTAAAATCATCTCATACTGGAGTAGGGACAGGTTCCTGGCGGTGTAGTGAGGGACAGATTAGTGTTCTAAAATCATCTCATACTGGACTAGGGAGAGGTTCCTGTTGGTGCTGTGAGGGACAGATTATCATTCTAAAATCATCTCATACTGGAGTAGGGAGAGGTTCCTGTCGGTGCTGTGAGGGACAAATTATCGTTCTAAAATCATCTCATACTGCAGTAGGGACAGGTTCCTGTCGGTGCTGTGAGGGACAGATTATCGTTCTAAAATCATCTCATACTGGTGTAGGGAGAGGTTCCTGGCGGTGCTGTGAGGGACAGATTATCGTTCTAAAATCATCTCATACTGGTTTAGGGAGAGGTTCCTGTCAGTGCTGTGAGGGACAGATTATCGTTCTAAAATCATCTCATACTGGAGTAGGGAGAGGCTCCTGTCAGTGCTGTGAGGGACAGATTATCATTCTAAAATCATCTCATACTGCAGTAGGGAGAG
>BLSH010198151.1:101735-135205 GCA_018402905.1 Glandirana rugosa
AATGGAGTCTCATCCTGCATTAGAGACAGGTTTCTGGCGGTGCTGTGAGGGAAAGATGAACGTTCTAATATCATCTGATACTGCATTAGGTACAGGTTCCTGGCGCTGTGAGGTAAAGATTAGCATTCGAATATATCTGATAATGCATTAGGGACAGTTTTCTGGTGCTGTGAGGAAAAGATTAGCTTTCTAATATCATCTGATACTGTATTAGGTACAGGTTCCTGGCGCTGTGAGGGAAAGATTAGCGTTCTAATATCATCTGATACTGCATTAGGGACAGGTTCCTGGTGCTGTGAGGGAAAGATTAGCGTTCTAATATCATCTCATACTGCAGTAGGGACAGGTTCCTGTCGGTGCTGTGTGGGACAGATTATCGTTCTAAAATCATCTCATACTGGAGTAGGGACAGGTTCCTGGCGGTGTAGTGAGGGACAGATTAGTGTTCTAAAATCATCTCATACTGGACTAGGGAGAGGTTCCTGTTGGTGCTGTGAGGGACAGATTATCATTCTAAAATCATCTCATACTGGAGTAGGGAGAGGTTCCTGTCGGTGCTGTGAGGGACAAATTATCGTTCTAAAATCATCTCATACTGCAGTAGGGACAGGTTCCTGTCGGTGCTGTGAGGGACAGATTAGCGTTCTAAAATCATCTCATACTGGTGTAGGGAGAGGTTCCCGTCGGTGCTATGAGGGACAGATTATCGTTCTAAAATCATCTCATACTAGAGTAGGGAGAGGTTCCTGTCAGTGCTGTGATTAACAGATTATCGTTCTAAAATCATCTCATACTGGTGTAGGGAGAGGTTCCTGTTGGTGCTGTGAGGGACAGATTATCGTTCTAAAATCATCTCATACTGGTGTAGGGAGAGGTTCCTGGCGGTGCTGTGAGGGACAGATTATCGTTCTAAAATCATCTCATACTGGTTTAGGGAGAGGTTCCTGTCAGTGCTGTGAGGGACAGATTATCGTTCTAAAATCATCTCATACTGGAGTAGGGAGAGGCTCCTGTCAGTGCTGTGAGGGACAGATTATCATTCTAAAATCATCTCATACTGCATTAGGGACAGGTTTCTGTCGGTGCTGTGAGGGACAGATTATTGTTTTAAAATCAACTCATACTGCAGTAGGGACAGGTTCCTGTCGGTGCTGCGAGGGACAGATTAGCGTTCTAAAATAATCTCATACTGGTGTAGGGAGAGGTTCCCATCGGTGCTGTGAGGGATAGATTATCATTCTAAAATCATCTCATACTGGAGTAGGGAAGGGTTCCTGTCGGTGCTGTGAGGGACAGATTATCGTTCTAAAATCATCTCATACTGGTGTAGGAAGAGGTTCCTGGCGGTGCTGTGAGGGACAGATTAGCGTTCTAAAATCATCTCATACTGTTGTAGGGAGAGGTTCCTGACAGTGCTGTGAGGGACAGATTATCATTCTAAAATCATCTCATACTGCAGTAGGGACAGGTTCCTGTCGGTGCTGTGAGGGACAGATTATCGTTCTAAAATCATCTCATACTGCATTAGGGAGAGGTTCCTGTCGGTGCTGTGAGGGAAAGATTATAATTCTAAAATCATCTCATACTGCAGTAGGGACAGGTTCCTGTCGGTGCTGTGAGGGACAGATTAGCGTTCTAAAATCATCTCATACTGGTGTAGGGAGAGGTTCCTGTCGGTGCTGTGAGGGACAGATTATCATTATAAAATCATCTCGTACTGGTGTAGTGAGTGGTTCCTGTCGGTGCTGTGAGGGACAGATTATCGTTCTAAAATCATCTCATACTGGTGTAGGTAGAGGTTACTGTCGGTGCTGTGAGGGACAGGTTATCGTTCTAAAATCATCTCATACTGGTGTAGGGAGAGGTTCCTGTCGGTGCTGTGAGGGACAGATTATCGTTCTAAAATCATCTCATACTGTTGTAGGTAGAGGTTACTGTCGGTGCTGTGAGGGACAGGTTATCGTTCTAAAATCATCTCATATTGGTGTAGGGAGAGGTTCCTGTCGGTGCTGTGAAGGACAGATTATCATTCTAAAATCATCTCATACTGCAGTAGGGAGAGGTTTCTGTCAGTGCTGTGAGGGACAGATTATCGTTCTAAAATCATCTCATACTGCATTAGGGACAGGTTCCTGTCGGTGCTGTGAGGGACAGATTATCATTCTAAAATCATGTCATACTGCAGTATGGACAGGTTCCTGTCGGTGCTGTGAGGGACAGATTATCGTTATAAAATCATCTCATACTGGTGTAGTGAGAGGTTCCTGTCGGTGCTTTGAGGCACAGAATATCGTTCTAAAATCATCTCATACTGGTGTAGTTAGAGGTTACTGTCGGTGCTGTGAGGGACAAATTATTGAACTAAAATCATCTCATACTGCAGTAGGGACAGGTTTCTATCGGTGCTGAGAGGGACAGATTAGCGTTCTAAAATCATCTCATACTGGTGTAGGGAGGGGTTCCTGCTGCTGGTGTGAGCGGTGCATTTCTTGCACAAAAATAAAAAGTGCGTCTATGTTGCTGTTATCAAAAAAAAAAAAAATTTTGTATTAATAAATAGTGCTGCATAGTACGTTTGCACCTTGCTGTGCATTTCTTGCGCAAAAATAAAAAGTGCGTGTTTAAAAAAAAAGAATAATAATTTATTCTTCTTTTTTTTATTATTAATACATAGTGCTACATAGTACATTTGCGTCCAGAATGAGGAGAGTGTCAAATAAGGGATGTGGTCGTGGTGCTGCTGGTGCTGCTGGTGTTGGTGACGTTCCTGTTGAAAGGAGAGGACGTGGTTGATTTGTGTGGGCTACACACACAAGTGAAACACCTTCCTCAGGTGCGAGTAGCCGACAGAACCTTCAATGTTATATGGTAGGCTTGAATGCTGCTCAACGAATGGTGAGTCCAGAACAAGTACAGGCGATAGTAGATTGGGTGACTGACAATGCCTCCAGTTCCTTCACATTGTCTCCCACCCGGTCCCTTGATGAAAGCTCAGAGTTGGCACCTGAACCCCATGGCCATCTGTCTTTCACCTCAGCCCCTTGTAAATCAGCCAAGCAGTCTGAGCCCCAAGTCATGCAGCAGTCTCTTATGCTTTTTGATGACTCTGCTGGTGTGCTTTTCGTGGGCCATTCACATAGCCCTGGCCCAGAAGTGGACGACATTAAGTGCACCGATGCCCAACCACTTCTGTTTCAGGATGAGGACATGGAAACACCACCGCAGCACGTCTCTGCTGATGATGAAACACAGGTGCCAACTGCTGCTGCTTTCCACAGTGTGCAGACTAACAAGGAGGGCAGTGGCGAAGGGTGGGTGGAAGATGATGTGGAGGATGATTAGGTCCTAGACCCCACATGGAATGAAGGTCAAGCGAGTGACGTGTGCAGTTTGGAGAAAGAGGTGGTGGTCGCACAGAGGCACCAGCACAGCAAAAGAGGAAGCAGGTTGCAAAAGCGGAGCAACTGTCCCCTAGACAGTACGCCTGCTACTACCCACCGCACCCAGGGACCTAGCACACCAAAGGCAGCTCAAAGGAGTTCCTTGGCATGGCAGTTCTTCAGACAAGAGTGGTTTGCACGCTGTGCAATCAGAGCCTGAAGCGAGGCATAAATGTTCTAAACCTGAGCACAACCTGCATGACCAGGCATCTACATGCAAAGCATGAGCTGCAGTGGAATAAACACCGCAAAATCCAAGAAAGGTCTCGGTCTCCTCCTGCTTCCTCTTCTGCTGCTGCCTCGGCCTCTTCCTCCACCTCTACAGTGCCAGTATTACCTGCCTTCCAGCAAACAGATGATGTGACAGCAACGCCACCATCACCGCCACCGCCCCCAAGCATTTCCACTCGGTTCCATGGAAGCTTACAGCTCTCCATCTCCCAAGCACTGGAGAGAAAGAGGAAGTATCCCCCCCTACCCACCCATGATCCCTGTCCCTTAATGCCAGCATTTCAAAATTCCTGGCCTTTGAAATGCTGTCATTCCGTCTGGTGGACATGGACAGTTTTAAAAACCTGATGGCTGTGGCTGTCCCACAGTACGTGGTTCCCAGCCGCCACTACTTTTCCAGTTGAGATATTCCTTCCCTGCACAAACAATTTGGGACAAGATCAAGTGTGCACTGCGCAACACCATCTGTGGCAAGGTCCACATAACCACTGATACGTGGACCAGTAAGCACAGCAGGGATGCTGTATCTCGCTAACTGCACACTGGGCAAATGTAGTGGTTGGTGGGCCTGAGGCGGCTAGCCGTTTGGCACATGTCCTTCCGCCACTGAGGATTTCTCTTTGCCTCCTGTTGCCTCCTCCTCCTATTCCGCTTCCTCCTCCTCTACCACCTCCTCATCCAGTCAGCGTAACACCTTCACCACCAACTTCAGCACATCCAGGGGGAAATGACAGAAGGCTGTTTTAAAACTGATTTGTTTGGGAGATAAACCCCACACTGTGCGGCAGCTGTGGATGGGCATTGAACAACAGACCGGTGAGTGGTTGTTGCCACTGAGCCTCAAGCCCGGCCTGGTGATGTGCGATAATGGGCGAAATCTTGTAGCAGCTCTGGGCCTAGCCGGTTTGACACACATCCCTTGCCTGGCGCATGTGCTGAATTTGGTGGTGCAGAAATTTCTAAAAAACTACCCGGATATGTCAGAGCTGCTGCAGAAAGTGTGGGCCGCCTGTGTGCACTTTCGGCGTTCTCACCCTGCTGCTGTTAGACTGTCTGCGCTGCAGCAGAACTTCGGCCTTCCTGCTCAGCGTCTCCTATGCGACGTGCCCACAAGTTGGAACTCCACCTTGCACATGCTGGAAAGACTGTGCGAGCAGCAGCAGGCAATAGTAGAGTTTCAGCTGCAGCATGCACGGGTCAGTCGCTCTGCAGAACAGCACCACTTCACCACCAACAAGTGGGCCTCCATGCGAGACCTGTGTACCATATTGCGTTGTTTCGAGTACTCCACCAACATGGCCAGTGCCAATAACGCTGTTCTCAGTGTTACTATGCCACTTCAATGTCTCCTTGAAAAAACACTTCGGGCTATGATGGAAAATGATGTGGCACAGGAGGAGGAGGAAGAGTGGTCATTTCCACGGTTATCAGGCCAGTCATTCACAAGTGGCTCAGAGGGTGGGTTCCTGCACCAGCATAGGCCAGGTAAAACATTTTCAAGCCAGGGCACAGTTCTCGAGGATGAGGATGATGAGGAGGAGGAGGAACCGTGTTCACAGCAGAGTGGTACCCAACGTAGCTCATGGGCATCACTGGAGCGTGGCTGGGGGATACGGAGGACACAGATGATACACCTCCGAGGACAGCTTGTCTTTGCCTCTGGGCAGCCTGGCACACATGAGCGACTACATGCTGCAGTGTCTGCTCAACGACAGCCAAGGTGCCCACATTTTAACTTGTGCTGATTACTGGGTGGCCACCCTGCTGGATCCCCGTTACAAGGACAACATGCCGTCCTTAATACCCTTATTGGAGCGTGATCAGAAGATGCGCGACTACCAGCGCACGCTGGTAGACGCGCTGCTGAGGGGCTCAGTGGAAGCACAAGGCGAAGGCAGAGGAGGAGGAAGAGGTCGCCAGTGCAGCTGTGGCACCGCCAGCACATCAGAAGGCAGGGTTAGCATGGCCAAAATGTGGAAAAGCTTTGTCAGCAGCACGCCACAACAAACAGCACCACCAGCTGATAGGCAACGTCTTAGCAGGAGGCAGCATTTCAGCAACACGGTGGAACAGTATATGTGTACACGCCTACATGTACTGACTGATGGGTCTGCCCCATTCAACTTCTGGGTCTGCAAATTGGGCACATGGCCTGAGCTTGCCCTTTATGCCTTGGAGGTGCTGGCCTGCCCTGCAGCCAGTGTATTGTCTGAACGTGTGTTTAGCACGGCAGGGGGTGTTATCACAGACAAGTAGAGTTTAGCGAACATCTGGACGTTCGGGTTAGGCGGGTTCGGCCGAACTTTCCGGAAAAGTTTGTGTTCGGTACCGTACGTTATCCGAACTTTACCCCGGACCCCGAACCCCATTGAATTCAATTGGGACCCAAACTTTTTAGCACACAAATGACTGTAGAAAAGTCCAGGAAAGTGCTAGAGGGCTGCAAAAGGAAGAAAAATGGGAGATGTTATTAGATCTGCAATCTGTCCCTCAAAGCAGTAGTAATCTCTACCTAGTCAAGTAAAAGATCGATCTGTAATTAGATCATTCTGTAATGCAGGATGAGAGATCGTTCTGTAATCAGAACGTTCTGTAATGCAGGATGAGAGATTGTTCTGTAATCAGATCGTTCTGTAATGCAGGATGAGAGATCGTTCTGTAATCAGATCTTTCTGTAATGCAGGATGAGATGTTATAGATCTACAATCTGTCCCTCAAAGCAGTAGTAGTAATCTCTACCTAGTTATTATCACTGCAATCTGTCCCTCACAATCTGTCCCTCACTGCGCCGGCAGCATCCTCTCCCTACACTAACCTAAAAGCATGTGACATGCAGCACTGTGACTCCAGCCTCATATAGAGCATATGATGCACTGGCCAATCACAGCCATGTCATTAGTAGGCATGGCTGTGATGGCTTCTAGGGAAAACCAGTGAAACGCTTGTTGATTAGCTGCCCTGCAGCTATTCAACATGCATGATAAAATACCAGAACCCGAACATTTTCTCAAACGTTCGGGTTCGGGTTCGGTACACGGACACCCGAAAGTTCGGTACGGACCTGAACTTTACAGTTCGGGTTCGCTCAACTCTACAGACAAGCGCAGCCGCCTGTGCACAGCCAATGTGGACAAGCTAACATTTATTAAAATGAACCAGGCATGGATCCCACAAGACTTGTCTGTACCTTGTGACATTTAGACCGGCCTCACACAGCCATTGGTATACTTTTTTTTTAATATGTCTCAATATTTTGGGGGCTACCCCAATTAGAAAAAAAAACAAACAAACAAAAAACAGTGTTGGCTACCTCCTCCACCGCCACTTCCACCTACACCACCACGGTCACCGCCTTCTCAACCTCGAGGCTCCTACTCCACATCGATAGTTAACGGGTATAGATGATAGATGGGTCCTTACCTGGTTTTGGGATAGCAGTTATAAAAGTATGTAGAAAATGGGCATGCAGGAGAGTGCTTTTCAGTAAGAAAGAGAATAAGTTCAGCGAATGTGGGCCAGGGTTGGGATGAAAGTTCTGTAATAAGGGGAGCCCATCAGGTCCCGGTGTTTTATGGGATGGTAGGTGTCTAATCGCTTCTGCTAGTTCTTCAGCATTGATGGGCGAATTACATTTAGAACATTGGTCGGGAGAAATCTTATGTCGCTGTAAGGAGGCTAAAAAGAAATTAAACTTCTCTTGTGTAAATTGGGAGCTTGAATCAGAGCTCAAACAGTTATAGAGGTCCTTATAAAAATTGCCAAAAAGACATGTTCCGAGGACAATAGGTAGGAGTACCATCAGGCTGCATTAAATGGTCCGGTATAGATAAAAAGGGTCGTGGTTTAAGTCTGGACTAACATCCTGTGAGGTTTGTTAGCATACTTGTAAAACTTTTGTCTGGACCAAAGCAATGATTTAGAGATTCTACTCATATCTAATTATTTGATTCAATAATGGACAGATACCACAACTCATAGGCGCTGCACCCTGGGGGAGTGGAGTAAACGCTTCTCTGCTGTGCGTAATTGGGTTAGAAGCTCCGCTTTTAGCTTGGTAGTCTCCCGTTTCAGGCCGGAATTAGTAGAGATGCCTTCACCTCTAAAGAAGGCCTTATGGGCTTCCCACAGGGTGGATGCATCTGACACTGAACCTTCATTTATTTAAAATTTTTGTTGTAAATGACTCTGAGTTTCAGGATTCTTTAGGAGGGATTTGTTAAGATGCCAATGACATGTCTTGGGCATCAGAGCGAATAAAGCAAGTTCAAGGATAATAGGTGCATGATCCGACCGGGTGATGGGGTTTATCTCTGATGACACTACATTAGGCAGCAAGGGTGTGGTCACAAAAAATTATCTAGTCTAGAATACAATTTATGTGGTGGAGAGTAGAACGTAAATTGTCTATGAGTGAGATGTTTCACTCTCCATGTGTCATAGAGGTTATTGGATATAACCAATTTGCGAAAAGAGGTTGACAATTTTTGAGCCTGGAATGGAGGAATAGATTGGAAAAGAGCATACCTGTCCCTGGTCGGGGACATGCACATGTTAACATCTCCTCCTATGATCATGAAAGGCTGTGATAAAGACTGTAATTTCTCAAAGACCTTTGTGAGGAAGCCAATTTGATGTATGCATGTGGGCACAATTCAAGAGAATAAATCTGAAGGTCCAGATATGAGGAAAGAATACGGGTAGGACTACAACGTCTGATTAATATCACTTTCCTAGAAGGATCAGATGCAACAAAGGCAGTGGGGAAATGCTTGGAGGCAAATTTGAAAGAACTCCATGATTTAAAGTGAGTCTCCTGAACAGGCCCGGACTGGGACAAAAAATAGGCCTGGGCATTTTAGACTGGGCAGCCCGATCGGGGGTGGCGGTAAGACAATCGTTTGCATAGGTGGTCGGTGACAGGATATTTTGAGAAACATCCAAGTCCAGCTAAGAGACATCCCCATATAGCACAGGAGAGGCATCCCCAGTCCAGCAAAGAGATAGCCTCAGACCTGCAAAGAGACAGCTCCAGACCTGCAAAGAGACAGCCCCAGACCTGCAAAGAGACAGCCCCAGACCTGCAAAGAGACAGCCTCAGACCTGCAAAGAGACAGCCTCTGACCTACAAAGAGACAGCCTCAGACCTACAAAGAGACAGCTCCAGACCTGCAAAGAGACAGCTCCAGACCTGCAACGAGACAGCTCCAAACCTGCAAAGAGGCAGCTCCAGACCTGCAAAGAGACAGCCTCAGACCTGCAAAGAGACAGCCCAGACCTGCAAAGAGACAGCTCAGACCTGCAAAGAGACAGCCTCAGACCTGCAGATAGACAGCCCAGACCTGCAAAGAAACAGCCCCAGACCTGCAAAGAGACAGCCCAGACCTGCAAAGAGACAGCCCCAGACCTGCAAAGAGACAGCCCAGACCTGCAAAGAGACAGCCTCAGACCTGCAGATAGACAGCCCAGACCTGAAAAGAGACAGCCACAGACCTGCAAAGACACAGCCCAGACCTGCAAAGAGACAGCCCCAGAACTGCAAAGAAACAGCCCCAGTACAGCAAGGAGACAGCCCAGTACAGCAAAGAGACAGCCCAGACCTGCAAAGAGACAGCCCCAGTCCAGCAAAGAGACAGCCCAGACCTGCAGATAAACAGCCCCAGTCCAGCAAAGAGATAGCCTCAGACCTGCAAAGAGACAGCCCAGACCTCCAAAGAGACACTCACCTCCTTCTTGCGGCCATTACATTCTGTCCATGCATTTTCAAGGCAATCCTGCCCTCCCCTGGACTACATCTCCCATAATTCTTTGCAGTACAGAAGGGAGGGGGAGGGAGGAACACTGTGCTATGTTTCCCTCCCCTAACCTCTGTACTGCGAGGAGAGTGCAGTGAGGAGGGGGCTGACATAGGAGAGGGGCGGGATACTGGGAGGGACTGTAACCAGAACACCAGGCAGCTTCCCGGAGGGCAGCGGCCGTGAGATGAGAAGAGCCGCTCTATTCAGTGAATGAAATTTAGAGGAGGAGCAGCTTCAGCCTGTGTGCTGCTTGTAGCATCGCTGCTCCTCCTCCTCTCTGTATCATTCACTGGATAGAGCGGGCTCTTCTCATCTCACGGCCGCCACCCTCCGGGAAGCTGTTAAATAGGAATAGTCAGGCGGGCGGCCAAATGACATGCGGATTAGCGGCCCCGGCCCACTGGGCATATGCCCGGTGTGCCCTATTGCCAGTACGGCCCTGCTCCTGAATCATGATCACATCTTCTCCAGAGGACCTGAATTCCTTCAAAGCTATCCATCGCTTATATATGTAATGCAGGCCCTTCACATTGCATGAATACACTCTAAAAGCCGCAATGTATCAATTAAACAGCAAATATTGTTTTAGCACTAGATATGCATGAGATAGTCCATGGTGCATAGGACTTTGAAGACAATAGGAAATCAATTTTGAAGGCGTGCAAGGTGGTGATAGTGCAAGCACAAATGTAAGACAAAAACAGTTAAAAAAAAGGACCTAAAAAAAAAAAAACAACAATAATAAAAAATTAAAATACTTTTTAGTACTCCTGGAAGAAAAAGGCCTTCAGGGTTCCCAGGCTATAGTCTAGGAATAAAGTGAGGTGCATGGTGGTCTGCAAGATCCGACGAATAGGTCCTGCCTCCTCTGAAAAGCATATAGATGTGACAAACCAGGGATATAAATGAGGTAGGAAAAATATCCAAAAAACTTCAAACAGGAAAGTGGAGAGAACCCCTGGTTAAGGGCAAACAACTCTAAAAGCTGGAGTCCAAAGCACAGACAAACAAAGTCTTGCTCATCTGTAGAATTCAAAAAGATCCTTGAGAAGTAACAGTTCTTCAGGTGGGAAATGTTGAAGGAGTAGCCGGTTGAGGTGTAGAAGATGCTTTCTGCAATCTCTGACATACTGGGGTCCGGTGTCAGGAGAGGCTTCGAGATTAGAGGGGGAGGCTGAAAATCTTCCTCAGGAATAGGTGGGAGACCCAGGTTACGAAGGAATGACTCCCATTCATGACGGTCTCCCACAGAGTATTGAACTATATCTTTTGAAGCAGAAAGTCGGAAGGGGAAACCCTATCGATAGGCAACTTGATCATTTTATAGATGTGTGGTGACAGGATGGAGACTACGTCTCTTTGCCAAAGTGATTGGTGAGTGAAAATTAGAATTTTGGTTCCCTTAAAGTCTATGCAAGTTTTGTTGCGTGTTGCTACAGTGAGAGCCTCTTTGCTTTCGTAGCAGTGAAAACTAACAATTATATCTCTCGGATTGGAGCCAGGGGGTGGTTTAGGTGCCAGGGATCTTTGAGCCCTATCTAGACACCAGTCTATATCCGAAATGTGGGGGGCTAGGGTGACAAACAGACCAAGAGCATATGACTATATTTCCTTGTCACTTATAGATTCAGAAACCCTGCTTAACCATAGATTTTGGCGTTGTTTCCTGTTCTCCAAATCTTCCTTCTGGAGCTGGAGTTGGGAGACTGTATGTCTGAGGGCAGCATTATCTTTTTTGAGGACGTGTACATATTGAAAAACTTTGTCAAATTTGTTTTCCAGGATGTCAGTGCATTCCCCTAGTTGGTCAATTTCCCCTCTAAGTTCCTGAGATATCTTCCCCACCTATTTGGTGATATTGTGGGTTAAATCTTGCAACAGGATATGTTGCTTTAAATCCAGCACTGCCACTGTCACCATCGTAGTAGGCTCTGGTGTCTGAGAATGGTGATTGGTGTGTAGCACCTTCAGCCATTATGGGCAGGTCAGCGGGATCAGGTGGATTGGCTGGGCTACTCGAGGCTGGGGATTGTGGCCTAAATAGGAAGCCATCCATGTGCTGTGCTGATGCTGCTGTAGTGGTGCAGGAGCCATAGGCGAAGAAATGGGGATCAAAGCTAGGCTGCCACACGTCCGCCATCTTACAAGCCACGCATGCGCCTCTTTGGTTTTGTTTTTATGTAAAAAATTTTGAAAAACAATCATTTTTTTCAGGAGCAGTGATTTTAATGATGCTTAAACTGAAACAATAAAAATGAAAAATTCCTTTAACTATAGTGCCTGGGGGGTCCCCTTAGCCTGCCTGTAAAGTGGTGCATCTGTACAGTGTATAGAACCTGCTGCAGCAGAACTGACATGTATAAAGAAAAAAATTACATTTAAATTGATTTTCCCGGCTGCAAGCCATTGCCGGCAATAAAAAAAATGGGGGAAAAAAAGCAGTGTGCCCCCCATGCATACCAGGTCCTTTGGGTCTGGTATGGATTTTAAGGGGAACCCTATGGCAAAATTAAAAGGTGTGGGGTCCCCCAAAATCCATACCAGACCCTTATCATGCAGCCTGGCAGGCCAGAAAAGGGGGAAATGAGAGAGAACCCCCTCCTGAACCAAACCAGGCCACATGCCCTTAACATGGGGGTGCTTTGGGGGAGGGGAGCTCTTTAACAAGGGGCCCCCCAGATCCTGGCCCCCTTATGTGAATGAGTATGGGGTACATTGTATCCCTACTCATTCACCAAAGAAATACAAACAAACACATAGTTATTGACAAGTCCTTTATTAAAAAATAAAAAAACAATGTCCCCTAATGTAGATCCATCGGCAATCACGATGCCCACCACACCACCAGACCCAAAAAAAAAAGCTACATCTGAGATGAAGGCTAACCACTGACTGCCTGCTGCGGTGTCTGCCAGTTCTTAAATAGGTAAGGGGTGGAGCTACCTGGCGATGTCACCTGGTGGCATTGCCCCCTTGTGCACCTGTGCATGCTGGGTTGGTGATGTCACATGGGGCGGTGCCACCAGGTGACATCATCAGGTGGCCCCTCCTCTTACCTATTTAAAAACAGATGGAGGAGAAGGCAGTGGGTGTTTAGCCTTCATCGTGGGTTGAGCTTTTTTTTTTGGGTCCAGCGGTGCGGCGGGCGACATGATTGACAATGTATCTATATCGGGGGACATTGTTTTTTTATTTTTTGATAAAGGAGTTGTCAAAAACTGTGTTTTGACTTTTTGGTGAATGAGTAGGGGTACAATATATATCATGGGAGATGTTAAGGGGGCTTCAAGAGTCAGATATGCCCACAGACCCACACAACCACCATCCCTTTTCCACATCAACTTGCCAACAAGGTGCTTGGGGGTGTGGGGGCAAAGCCCCCCTGCCCCAGAGCACCCCCTCATGTTCAGGGCATGTGGACTGGTATGGTTCATGAGGGTGGGCGCTTTTTCACCTCCCGCTTTCCTGGCCTGCCAGGTTGCATGCTCAGGTAAGGCTCTGATATGGATTTTGGGGGGACCCCACACCATTTGGTATACAACCTTCCTGCCCAGACCAATTTTCAGCTTCCAGTGCTCTCACACTTTAAATTAAAATTACTTAGTCATGCAGCACTGTACCCAAACAACATTTTTATATTTTTTCACACAAATAGAGCTCTCTTTTGGTGGCATTTAATCACCTCTGGGTTTTTTTATTTTTTGCGGTATAAGTGAAAACAGAGCAAACAGTTTGAAAGAAAAACACTTTTTTTAGTTTCTATGATAACATTTTGCAAATAAGTCATTTTTGTTCATGAATTTGGGCCAAAACTTATACTGCTACATATCTTTGGTAAAAATAACCCAACTAAGGGTATATTATTTTGTCTGTGTGAAAGTTATAGAGTCTACAAGCCATGGTGGTAATCATTGAAAATTGATCGCACCTGATGTACTGACAGTCTATCTCATTTCTTGAGGTCCTGAAATGTCAGGAAAGTACAAATACCCCCCAAATGACCCCTTTTTGAACAGTAGATAGTCCAAGGTATTTATTAAGAGACTTGGAGAGTTTTTTGAAGTTATATTTTTTATCCACAAATCTTGGGAAAATGAAGAAATTATTATTATTATTATTTTATTTTTACACAAAATTGTCATAACAACAAGTTAATACTCACGCACAGCATATGCATACTTCCAATTAAACCCCAAAATACATTCTGCTCCTATTCCCAAGTATGGCGATACCACATGTGTGAGACTTTTTCACAGCCTGGCCACATAGAGAGGTCCAACATGCAGGTAGCACCGTCAGGTTGGATTCACACCAGTCCGGTGTGAATTCCAGCCTGTCTGCTGCCGAGAAGGGGCGGAGCTGCCGTTCAGCAGCTCCTGTCCATTCTCACAGCACAGCAGCTGAGGTGGGAGGGAGGGGAGAGGTGCTGCGAGCAGGGGAAAATATCCCCATTCAGTGCAGAGCGCATCTCTGTGTTAGATGCGCTCCCATAAAACACAATGGGCTGGGAATTCGCACCACATTGCACAGAAAATGCACACGTTTTCTGTGCAATGCGGACTGCAAATGCACCGCACATATGTGAACTGGACACCTTGAAAACAATGTGTTTTCAAGTGTCCTGCGAATTGGATGAGGTTTAAGCCGCATCCAATTCGCATAGGTGTGAACCCAGCCTCAGGCATTTTAGGAGCATAAATTACACATCTAATTTCCTAATGACCTATTACACTTTTGAAGGCCCTAGAGCACCAGCACAATGGAATTACACACAAAATGACCTCATTTTGGAAAACAAACACCCCAACATATATTCTATGAGGCTTTTGAATGGTTATTTTTTTTCCACAAGTCTTCGAAAAATGTGGAAAGAAAATGAAAACATTTTTATTTTTACACAAAGTGGTAAATTTATAAGATATTTCTAACGCATAGCATGTACATAGCAAAAATTACACCCCAAAATGCATTCTTCTACTCGTCCCGAGTATGACGATACCACACGTGTAAGACTTTTAGAGCCGGTTCACAGAGGAGCGATCTGACTTCAGAGGCGACTCAAAGCCACCCTGCAAATGATTTCTGTAATAGAAGTCAAAGCAAGTCACCTGAAGTTGCCCCCAAAGTAGTACTGGAAACTTTTTCTAAGTCGGCGTGACTTGAGTCGCTCCTATTAGAATGGTTCAATTGCACTGCATGAAGCATGACTTGTCAGGCGAATAAGTCACCTGACAAGTCACCCCTGTGTGAACAGGTTCTCACGCAGCCTGGCCACATAGAGAGGTCCAACACTGAAGTAGTGCCTTCAGGCATTCTAGGAGCATAAATTACACATCTAATTTGATTCCTACCTATCACACTTTTGAAGGTCCTGGAGCACCAGGACAATGGAATTACCCACAAAATGACCCTATTTTGGAAAGCAAACACCCCAATGTATATTTTATGAGGCATGGGCTGGTGACAGATACTTGGGTACTCTGATGGGCTGGTGACAGGTACTCAAGTACTCTGATGGGCTGGTGATAAGTACTTGGGTATCCTGATGGGCTGGTGACAGAGTTGAGCGGACACCTGGATGTTCGGGTTTGGGTTTTTGTGGAAAAGTTTGGGTTTGGGTTCGGCCCGAACTTGACCCCGGACCCAGAACCCCATTGAAATCAATGGGGACCCAAACTTTAGGGCACAAAAATGGCTGTAAAAAAGTCCTGGAAAGTGCTAGAGGGCTGCAAAAGGAAGAAAAGTGGTGGTAGGAGTAGGACAAGTGCCCTACAAAAAATGGGGATAGGGAAATAACAATAATCTGTCCCTTACAGCAACAGCAGGGACCTGACCCTATAGAACTAGGAGATGATTTTAGAACAATAATCTGTCCCTTACAGCACCAGCAGGAACCTCTCCCTATAGCAGTTTGATATGATTTTAGAACAATAATCTGTCCCTTACAGCAACAGCAGGAACCTCTCCCTATAGCAGTTTGATATGATTTTAGAACAATAATCTGTCCCTCACAATACCAGCAGGAACCTCTCCCTATAGCAGTTTGATATGATTTTAGAACAATAATCTGTCCCTTACAGCAACAGTGGGAACCTGACCTTATAGCAGTAGGAGATGATTTTAGAACAATAATCTGTTCCTTACAGCAACAGCAGGAACCTGACCCTATAGCAGTAGGAGATGATTTTAGAACAATAATCTGTCCCTTACAGCAACAGCAGGAACCTGACCCTATAGAACTAGGAGATGATTTTAGAACAATAATCTGTCCTTTACAGCAACAGCAGGAACCTGACCCTATAGCAGTAGGAGACAATTTTAGAACAATAATCTGTCCCTTACAGCAACAGCAGGAACCTGACCCTATAGAACTAGGAGATGATTTTAGAACAATAATTTGTCCCTTACAGCAACAGTAGGAACCGGACCCTATAGAACTAGGAGATGATTTTAGAACAACAATCTGTCCATCTAAGCAGTAGACTCTAACTAGTCCAGTCAGATCGTTCTGTAATGCAGGATGAGATGTTATTAGATCTGCAATCGGTTCCCGAACACCGCAAAGTTCGGAACGAACCTGAACTTTACAGTTCGGGTTCGCTCAACTCTATTGGTGACAGGTATTTGGGTACTCAGATGGGCTGGTGACAGGTACTTAGGTACTCTGATGATGGGCTGGTGACAGGTACTCAGGTACTCTGGTGTCTGGTGACAGGTACTTGGGTACTTTGGTGGCTGGTGACAGGTATTCGGGTACTCTGATGGGCTGGTGACAGGTACTTAAGTACTCTGATGGGCTGGCGCTTGTTGATTGGCTGCCTTGCAGTTATTCAACAAGTTGGAAAAAAATACCAGAACCCGAACCCAAACTTTTTTTCAAAAGTTCGGGTTCGGTTCCCGAACACCGCAAAGTTCGGAACGAACCTGAACTTTACAGTTCGGGTTCGCTCAACTCTATTGGTGACAGGTATTTGGGTACTCAGATGGGCTGGTGACAGGTACTTAGGTACTCTGATGATGGGCTGGTGACAGGTACTCAGGTACTCTGGTGTCTGGTGACAGGTACTTGGGTACTTTGGTGGCTGGTGACAGGTATTCGGGTACTCTGATGGGCTGGTGACAGGTACTTAAGTACTCTGATGGGCTGGCGCTTGTTGATTGGCTGCCTTGCAGTTATTCAACAAGTTGGAAAAAAATACCAGAACCCGAACCCAAACTTTTTTTCAAAAGTTCGGGTTCGGTTCCCGAACACCGCAAAGTTCGGAACGAACCTGAACTTTACAGTTCGGGTTCGCTCAACTCTATTGGTGACAGGTATTTGGGTACTCAGATGGGCTGGTGACAGGTACTTAGGTACTCTGATGATGGGCTGGTGACAGGTACTCAGGTACTCTGGTGTCTGGTGACAGGTACTTGGGTACTTTGGTGGCTGGTGACAGGTATTCGGGTACTCTGATGGGCTGGTGACAGGTACTTAAGTACTCTGATGGGCTGGTCATAAGTATTTGGGTACCCAGATGAGCTGGTGACAGGTACTTGGGTACTCAGATGGGCTGGTGACAAGTATTTGGGTACTCAGATGGACTGGTGACAGGTACTCAGGTACTCTGATGATGGGCTGGTGACAGGTACTCAGCTACTCTGGTGTCTGGTGACAGGTACTTGGGTACTCTGATGAGCTGGTGACAGGTACTCGGGTACTCTGATGGGCTGGTGACAGGTACTCAGGTACTCTGATGGGCTGGTGACAGGTACTCGGGTAATCTGAGGGGTTAGTGACAGATACTCGGGTACTCTGAGAAGTTAGTGACAGGTACTTGGGTACTCTGATTGGCTTGTGACAAGCACTCGGGTACTCTGATGAGCTAATGACAGGTACTCAGGTACTCTGATGGGCTGGTGACAACTATTTGGGTACTCTGATGGGCTGGCGACAGGCACTCGGGTACTCTGATGGGCTGGTGATAGGCACTGGGGTACTTTGATGGGCTAGTGATAGCTACTCGGGTACTCTGATGAGCTGGTGACAGATACTCAGGTACTCTGGTGGCTGGTGACAGACACTTGGGTACTCTGAGGGGTTGTGACCGGTACTCTAAAGGGCTGGTGACAGGTACTCGGGTAATCTGAGGGGTTGGTGACAGGTATTTGGGTACTCTGGTGGCTGGTGACAGGTACTTTGATACCCTGGTGACAGGTACTTTGATGGGCTGGTGACTTTATTACTGGGGTAGCAATGAGTGTGCTTGGTGTATACTGTAAACGGTAACAAGCTGTTACCACAATGTCCTCCTCACACACGATCAGTGTGTGAGGAGGAGAATCCAGTGATAGGGATGGGCCGAACACCCCCTGATTCGGTTCGCACCAGAACATGCAAACAGGCAAAAATGTGTGCGAACATTCGTTAAAGTCTATGAGACCCGAACATGAAAAATCAAAGGTGCTCATTTTAAAGGCTTATATGCTATATTTACGTTTAAAACTTAGGTTCGAAATGGGCCCCCAGGGGCCCACAGGAGCGGTGAGAATAGGAGGACATCATATGATGTCCACCCGGGATGGGAGAGCACCCTTGCCAGTGTCATTTTACTATACGCCGGTAAGGGAAGGGTTACAATCAATACCAGACCCAAAGGGCCTGGTATGAATTAGGGGGCACCCCACATCATTTTTTTTAACATTTCTCTATTTTCAGAACATTTTGCATTTTTTTTTTATTCAGCTGTCAGTGGGGAAAGGCTCCCCAGTCAGCTCCTTAACAACCTATTCACTGGCACTGTGCACTCATCATCGGGCGAACATCCCACCGAGTGCCACGAAAACTCAGATGTTTGGCGACCACCCAAATGATGTTCAGGGCCAAACTTTCGCTCGGCCCAAACTGCTCACCCATCCCTATCCATCAGTACACCTTGATTTAGATAAGCTAACCCCTTTGGCAATTGGATTTCTCACAAGTTTACACAAACTGTGTTTTTTTTTACAATTACCTGTATGTCACATCTGTTGGCTTCCCCCTACTATAGACTCACAACTAGAGACCAAGCAATCTATAAAACTTTTAATCCACCCAGCTGGCCATATCTTGACCTTCTCTGGTTGCATTAGGATAATACTGTGGAGCAGTCAGAAATACTTCTAACCATTTTTGTGCCCTACCACTATTGACACCCCATGCTGCTGTTATTTATATATATATATATATATATATATATATATATATATATATATATATATATATATATATATATATATGTATATATATATACAGTATCTTTTCATGTGACAACACTGAAGAAATGACACTTTGCTGCAATGTAAAGTAGTGAGTGTACAGCTTGTATAACAATGTCAATTTGCTGTCCCCTCAAAATAACTCAACACACAGCCATTAATGTCTAAACCACTGGCAACAAAAGTGAGTACACCCTAAGTGAAAATGTCCAAATTGGGCCCAAAGTGCCAATATTTGTGTGGCCACCATTATTTCCCAGCACTGCCTTACCCCTCTTGGGCATGGAGTTCACCAGAGTTTCACAGGTTGCTACTGGAGTCCTCTTCCACTCCTCAATGATGACATCACAGAGCTGGTGGATGTTAGAGATCTTGCACTTCTCCCCCTTGCGTTTGAGGATGCTCCACAGATGCTCAATAGGGTTTAGGCCTGGAGACATGCTTGGCCAGTCCATCACCTTTACCTTCAGCTTCTTTAGCAAGGCAGTGGTCCTCTTGGAGGTGTGTTTGGGGTCGTTATCATGTTGGAATACTGCCCTGCAGCCCAGTCTCCAAAGGGAGGGGATCATGCTCTGCTTCAGGATGTCATAGTACATGTTGGCATTCATGGTTCCCTAAATGAACTGTAGCTCCCCAGTGCTGGCAGCACTCATGCAGCCCCAGACCATGACACTCCCACCACCATGCTTGACTGTAGGTAAAACACACTTGTCTTTGTACTCCTGACCTGGTTGCCGCCACACACGCTTGACACCATCTGAACCAAATACGTTTATCTTGAGTTCATCAGACCACAGGACATGATTCCAATAATCCATGCCCTTAGTCTGCCTGTCTTTAGCAAACTATTTGTGGGCTTTCTTGTGCATCATCTTTAAAAGAGGCTTCCTTCTGGGACGACAGCCATGCAGACCAATTTGATGCAGCGTGCGGCGTAAGGTCTGAGCACTGACAGGCTGACCTCCCACCCCTTCAACCTCTGCAGCAATGCTGGCAGCACATACGTCTGTTTCCCAAATACAACCTTGGGATATGACGCTGAGCATGTGCACTCAACCTATTTGGTTGACCATGGGAAGGCCTGTTCTGAGTGGAACCTGTCATGTTAAACTGCTGTATGGTCTTGGCCACCGTGCTGCAACTCAGTTTAAGGGTCTTGGCAATCTTCTTATAGCCTAGACCATCTATATGTAGAGCATCAATTCCTTTTTCAGATCCCCAGAGAGTTCTTTGCTATGAGGTGCCATATTGAACTTCCAGTGACCAGTATGAGAGAGTGAGAGCGATAACACCAAATTTAACACACCTGCTCCCCATTCACACCCGAGACTTTGTAACGCTAATGAGTCACATGACACTGAGAAGGGAAAATGGCTTTTGTTGCAGATATCAATGGCTGTGTGTTGAGTTATTTTGAGGGAGCAGCAAATTTACAGCATTATACAAACTGTACACTCACTAATTTACATTGTAGCAAAGTGTCATTTTTTCAGTGTTTTCAAATGAAAAGATATAATAAAATATTTACAAAAATGTGAGGGGTGTACTCGCTTTTGTGAGATACTTTGTGTATGTATATATATATATATATATATATATATATATATATACTATATACATATATATATATGTAATGTACAATTTAAATATTCAATACTTTTAAAGTGTACCTCTAGCCAAAAGTTTATTTTTTAGAGTAGAGTTAGATCATCTGTCAGATTTTTATTCACCCTCTCTTTTTGTCCTGGAAACTACTGTCTTTAGATCAGAAAATGATCGGAATTCTAAAATAGCTTGCAATGGAAAAAAAGTAGAGGGTTAATTTTGCAATAAGGGCAAGTCTTCCGTTGACAACCATCTAATAGGGATTTTCTGTCTCTTTATGTATCTGAAAAAGGAAGTGAAGGGAAGTATTCTCAAGGGGGGGGGGGGGGGGGCTACAAAATAACAATCTAACAGGGGTCCAAACCGTTACCTAATCAATCCAAAACTAAAAAAAAAAAAAAAAAAATAAAGTAAGTTTTAAATAGGAATCATTATTATTATTATTAGTCATAGTAGTAGTAGTAGTAGTAATAATATATAGCTCAAGTTTTGGGGATAGAGTGTGGACAGACTCCAGACTTCCAGACTTCCAAAGACTGCTGTCCAAGGAAGGGGACATGCTGTGCCTGTAGAACAAGAAGTGTATAAAACAGCAAAAAAATATATATCTGACATGAATTTAAAACATTACCTACTCTGTTCAAAATAAAGTTAAATAAGGCTTTAGATAGACTTTAATGCAAATTATAAGTGTGTGAATTAGGCCTGGCTCACAAAGAACTGCATCTAATGTGTTGAAATCACCATAAAACAACAGCTGCTAATCAAGACAGCAGAATACAGATCACCCTCTAGTGGATAATTTATAAATCTGAATATTCAGTACAATATTAGGAAGTATGGGAAATCAATCACATAACATGTGAAAATCATGTTTAAAAAAACAAAACAAAGCAAGCATTAAAAAAGGCACCATTTGTCTGATGGTTTACTATAATTTCAACTAAATCCACTGTGCTTAGCCTTCTAGATATGGGGGAGTTATTATGTGAGAAGTAGGAAAGGTGACTGTGGTAGAGATAGTCACTGTCCAGTGTTTCACTCATTGAAATTCAGTACTGAAAGGCCATACTCTAGATCCTTAGATAGGTGCCTACATTCCATAGAGCTCAATGAGACTCAACGCACATGCGCAAGCACAGGCATGCTTTATTCAAGTCATATTTGCTCTTTCAGCAAGGGTTGACTATATTAATTCCCCATTGCTGGCAAAGCCATGCTCATTTATTCATGCCTCATTTCCCTACTTAAGAGTTATTTCCACCTTTGTAGTCAAATTAGGAAATCATCTACTTTATAGTTGTTACATGCAGTATGCCCATTTACATAGCATAACATAAAAAAATTAAAAATATGAACAAACACACTAAAATTGCATGCTTAGTGCTTTTTAAAGCAAAATGGGGAAGCAGAGGGCCAAGCAAAGTCTGCTGATGTCACCACATTCTGCACAAGTTGGTGGGATAGTCAGAAGGATAGTGTTAACTGTCTACAAGCTATTTACTTACCTTTGTGAGTTTTATCATTTGTTTTTAAAAAAAATGAGAAAACTTTTTATCAGAACTATGTGGAACACTTTTTTCTATTACAAGGTGTGGCATTATGAGGCGATATTGTAACTAGATGAATGACTGGCTTATTTTGTTCCCCTACTTGAAAGTTTATTTACATGTGCTGATTGACATCCTTTGATTTAGAGGTCTCATTATTTGGTAAGGGCTAGTTTACACTTGCTTCGGCTTCAACGCTCATTAAAGCTCATACAGCTTCAACAAGCTTTTATGATGTGTTTTTGAGGCTTCGACGGTGCTTCTAAGAGGCTTCAGTGAGGCTTCAACAAGGCTTCAACAAGGCTTCCAGGAGGCTTCAGTGATGCACTTTTGAGGCCTTTTTGAAGCTTGATAAATGCCCTGTGTGTTTGTTGATATCTCACACCTGCAATTTCTCCAAAACAAAGCAAAGCTAAAGCTGAATTATAGCCTCTGAAAAGCTGCAGGTGCTTCAAGCGAGCTTCAAACAAGCTTTGTCATAGACTTCTATGGAGATGTTGGAGAGGCTTTGAAGCCTGGCTAAAGCTACATGGGATATAATTTTTGATGTGAAGCTCAAGCGTAGCTAAGCTAACACAAGGTGTAAACAGGGCTGTAAGCCAACCATTTTATTTAGTGACAGGGGCTTTGACTGGCGTTAAGGGAGCTTTAACAACGCCTGTCTGACGCCCTGTTTTGAAGCAAGTGTAAATGAGCCCTTCGAGTCTATTTTATTTGTTGTGATATTCACGATGAGAATTCTTTTACTTTCCTTGGATTGGATTTGAGAGTGGACTGTTTGTGAGCACCTTCAATTTATGAAGATTTTGTGGACTTTGTTTAAATTGCACTATAATAATCACTTCTTTGGATTGCAATTATTTACAATTATAAAAAAATGTAAAATTATATTTTTTGCATGTTAATATATAAGTATGTATTTCTAAGTTTCATGTAAAGGGGTAGCACTGCTGATTTTATAAGTCAATATTTAAAAATTTCTGCTTGCCTTTTTTCTTTGCTAAAAAAAAACTATAAAATTGTTATTAAACTTTCCCTTTCTAGGAAATGTTAAAGTATTTGTGAATGCACAGAAAAGCCAAGTGTATTGCAGCACATAACAATATTTCAATGTAATCATAATTACTTTGGTACAAAATAAAATATATTTATCTTTTTCATGTTTCAAGGGACTGCACAGCTTCATTTGGTTCCTTTCCCTTATACTGTATCTTGGACACATGTCTGTGCAGCATCTATGTACCATGGAGAGCATTGTCTTTGTTGCATCTGTGTGTGCCTGCTCTGAGCCACTGTGGGTAGGGTACTACACATAAATCATGGATGGGGACATGACAGTGATGTAGAGGGTGGTCAATGTATTACAAAACAGAGAAGGGTAGAGCATTCCCCAACTGTGTGTGCCCATGTCCCAAAAGACATGTCTCCAATTGTGATTCTCCTGGGAGCTGCTGTAATGGGTGAGGGGTGTATGGTTGCTAAACAGATTAAAGAATTTACAGGCACAATGTGCATGGACCCAGCATCCTGTATCTTCAAGAAGAAAGAAGTGGTACCTAAATTGACCACTCCAGAATGGATCTGCTTCCATGACTGGCATAATCAGGTTAGAAAAGGGAAGAAGGAGGGCTGGAGAGATCACTAGGCATTTCCCAGTAAAATAAATGCAAAAGAAAGGCATAAAGCTACAGACATCAATTTGGATACACAGACCCATATGAAACAATACATTTTAGGGTAACATACACTTACATAGTTACATAGTCAGTGAGGTTGAAAGAAGACACAAGTCCATCAAGTACAACCTATGTGTGTGTGTTTTTTATGTCAGTATTACATTGTATATCCCTCAATGTTGTGGTCCCTTAGATGTGCATCTAATAGCTTTTTGAAATTATCTATACTCCCAGCAGAAACTACTGATTGTGGAAGAGAATTCCACATCCTCACTGCTCTTACCGTAAAGAAACCTCTACACATTTTAAGGCTAAACCGCCTTTCTTCTATTTTTATTGATTAGCCGCATGTCTTTGCGTACTCCCTTGCGTGGAATAGTTTTGTCCTTATTGTGGGGTCACCAGTACAGTATTTGTACATTGAAATCATATCCCCTTCTCAAGCGTCTCTTCTCCAGAGAGAATAAGTTCAATGCTTGTAATCTTTCCTCATAACTAAGGTCCTCCAATCCCTTAATTAGCTTTGTTGCCCTTCTCTGAATCCTTTCCAATACCAGGACATCCTTCCTGAGGACTGGTGCCCAGAACTGGATGGCATATTCCAGGTGCGGCCTCACCAGAGACTTGTATAGTGGGAGAATTATTGATTTATTCCCTGGAGTTGATCCCTTTTTTGACGCATGCCAAAACTTTGTTAGCTTTGCTTGCAGCAGCTTGGCATCACGTGCCACTGCTGAGCCTGTTCACTACTGGGACCCCTATGTCTTTTTCCATCCTTGATTCCCCCAGAGGCTATCCCCCTAGTGTGTAGTTTGAGTTCATGTTCTTGGTACCCAAATGCATTATCTTACATTTTTCTAAGTTAAAGCTCATTTGCCACTTGTCTGCCAATTTGAAGAGGGAATTGGGGAGGTACAGTATACTTAACTTAATGAATCTTGTCAGTACTATGCTGGCAGATCTTCACTAGAAGAAACCAGATGTGCACACTCTGTGTCTCAAAATAAATGCCAAAAAAAATCATGTGGGTCTGTGTTGCATGAACAAGTAATTGTTAGTCGAAATATTATAATGCTGAAAACTGAAAAATTACCTGCATAGGAAGAGGTTAAAAATTCACACTTTGAATAAAATTGACATTGCAATATCAATGTTAATGTGTGACTACCCAATCACCCTGGACTGATGCATCTTACCCTGCTGTGCACGCACTGACAGGTACCGGAAATGACAAAAGCAATGCCCACATTTGGACATGGTGCTGCAAGCAGACCACGCTGGAGCGGGGAGGCCACAACCATGTCCCAGTACAGAGGACACACACTAACACAGTGTGGAGTACATTCACATCCTACGAGAGTGAGGCAGCAGGCAGCTCAGAGGTGGAGGACATGGACCAGCACCACTCAACCATAACACACAACAACATCACAATTTACACAAAGGGATGGTCACAATATTACATAATTCATAGATGGCCATCTAATAAATCCTATATCCATCAATAACAACTAATCCTATATCCACCAATAACATCACATCCAAAGAATGCTCCTATTTATCCAAAATTAAATCAACACAAATAAAGGGAAAAAAATGGAGGAAAAAAGGAAATCAAAAACAAAATCATAAAGGATATACAATAAAAAGTTTCCACCTGGGGGCGTATAATCTATACATCATTATGAGAACAAAGTTTCAGATTTCAAAAATAGCTAATAACTAGAGTTGAGTGGACACCTGGATGTTTGGGTTTGGCGGGTTCGGCGGAACTTTGCAAAAAAGTTCGAGTTCGTCCCCGAACTTGACCCTGAACCCCGAACCCCATTGAAGTTAATGGTGACCTGAACTTTTGGGCACTAAAATGGCTCTAAAAAAGTCCTGGAAAGGGCTAGAGGGCTGCAAAAGGAAGCAAAATGGGGGTAAGAGTAGGACAAGTGCTCTGCAAACAAATGTGGATAGGGAAATAACTTAACACATAAAAAAAAAAAATGGAGGAGGAGGTGGATGTGGAGTAGGAGTTTGAGGAGGCCTCAAAGAAAGAATACGTTCACTTAAGTATACCAATGGCTCTGTGAGGCCAGTCTAAATGTCTATTCTGCACAAGGTACAGACAAGTCTTGTGGGATCCATGCCTGGTTCATTTTAATAAACGTTTGCTTGTTCACATTGGCTGTAGACAGGCGGCTGTGCTTGTCTGTGATAACGCCCCCTGCCATGCTAAACACACGTTCAGACAATACACTGGCTTCAGGTCAGGCCAGCACCTTCAAGGCATAAAGGGCAAGCTCAGGCCATGTGCCCAATTTGGAGACCCAGAAGTTGAATGGGGCAGACCCATCAGTCAGTACGTGTAGTCGTGTGCACACATAACATTCCACCATGTTGCTGAAATGCTGCCTCCTGCTAAGACGTTGCCTATCAGCTGGTGGTGCTGTTTGTTGTGGCGTGCTGCTGACAAAGCTTTTCCACATTTCGGCCATGCTAACCCTGCCTTCTGAGGTGCTGGCGGTGCCACAGCTACGTTGGCGACCTCTTCCTCCTCCTCTGGCTTCACCTTGTGCTACCAATGAGCCCCCGGTGTCATTTGGTAATGTCCTCAACAGGGCGTCTACCAGCGTACGCTGGTAGTCGCGCATCTTCCGATCACGCTCCAGTGAGGGAATTAAGGAAGGCACGTTGTTCTTGTAAGGGTGATCCAGCAGGGTGGCCACCCAGTAATCAGCACAAGTAACAATGTGGGCAACTCGGCGCACAGGCACTGCAGCATTTAGTCGCTCATGTGTGCCAGGCTACCCAGAGGCAAAGACAAGCTGTCCTCTGTTGGAGGTATATCATCTGTGTCCTCCGTATCCCCCCAGCCACGCTCCAGTGATGCCCAGTGATGCCCACAAGCTGTGTTGGGTGCCACCCTGCTGTGAACACGGTTCCTCCTCATCATCATCATCATCCTCATCCTCCAGAACTGTTCCCTGGCTTGAAAATTTTTTACCTGGCCTATGCTGGTGCAGGGACCCACCCTCCGAGCCACTTCTGAATGACTGGCCTGATAACCATGGAAATGACCCCTCTTCTTCCTCCTCTTCCTCCTGTGCCACATCCTCTTCCATCATCACCCGAAGTGTTTTTTCAAGGAGACATAGAAGTGGGATAGTAACGCTGAGAACAGCGGCATCGGCACTGACCATGTTGGTGGAGTACTCGAAACACCGCAATATGGTACACAGGTCTTGCATGGAGGCCCACTCGTTGGTGGTGTAGTGGTGCTGTTCTGCAGAGCAAATAACCCCTGCATGCTGTAGCTGAAACTCCACTATTGCCTGCTGCTGCTCGCACAGTCTCTCCAGCATGTGCAAGGTGGAGTTCCACCTTGTGGGCACGTCGCATAGGAGGCGGTGAGCAGGGAGGCCGAAGTTCCGCTGCAGTGCAGACAGGCGAGCAGCGGCAGGGTGAGAATGCCGAAAGCAAGCACAGACGGCACACACTTTCTGCAGCAGCTCTGACAAATCCGGGTGGTTTTTTTAGAAATTTCTGCACCACCAAATTCACATGTGCCAGGCAAGGGATGTGCATCAAACTGGCTAGGCCCAGAGCTGCTACAAGATTTTGCCCATTATTGCACACCACCAGGCCGGGCTTGAGGCTCAGTGGCAACAACCATTCATCGGTCTGTTGTTCAATGCCCGTCCACAGCTCCTGCGCAGTGTGGGGTTTATCCCCCAAACATATGAGTTTTAAAACAGCCTGCTGTCTTTTCCCCCTGGATGTGCTGAAGTTGGTGGTGAAGGTGTTACGCTGACTGGATGAGGAGGTGGTAGAGGAGGAGGAAGGAGAAAGAGGCAACAGGAGGCAAAGAGAAATGCCCTGCAATCCTCGGTGGTGAAAGGACATGTGCCAAACTGTTATCCACCTCAGGCCCACCCGCCACTACATTTGCCCAGTGTGCAGTTAGTGAGATATAGCGTCCCTGCCCGTGCTTACTGGTCCACGTATCAGTGGTTATGTGGACCTTGCCACAGATGGCATTGTGCAGTGCACACTTGATCTTGTCCCCGACTTGTTTGTGCAGGGAAGGAATGGCTCACCTGGAAAAGTAGTGGTGGCTGGGGACCACGTACTGTGGGACAGCCACCACCATCAGGTTTTAAAATTGTCCGTGTTTACCAGACGGAATGACAGCATTTAAAAGGCCAGGAATCTTGAAATGCTGGCATTCAGGTCCAGGGATCACGACTGGGTAGTGGGGTACTTCCTCTTTCTCTCCAGTGTTTGGGAGATGGACAGCTGTAAGCTTCCATGGGACCGTGTGGAAATGCTTGGGGATGGTGGTGTTACAGTCACATCGTCTGTTTGCTGGGTGGCAGGTGACACTGGTACTGTAGAGGTGGAGGAAGAGGCAGAGGCAGAAGCAGAAGAGGAAGCAGGAGGAGGCTGAAACCTTTCTTGGATATTGAGGTGCTTATTCCATTGCAGCTCGTGCTTTGCTTGTAGATGCCTGGTCATGCAGGTTGTGCTCAGGTTTAGAACATTTATGCCTCGCTTCATACTCTGATTGCACAGCGTGCAAACCACTCGTCTTGTTGTCAGCACATTGTCTGAAGAACTGCCACACCAAGGAACTCCTTTGAGCTACATTTGGTGTGCTAGGTCTCTGGGTGTGGTGGGTAGTAGCAGGCATAATGTCTAGGGGGCGGTCGCTCCGCTTTTGCAACCTGCTTCCTCTTTTGCTGTGCTGGTGCCTCTGTGTGACCACCACCTCTTCCTCCAAACTGCACATGTTACTCGCATGACCTTCATTCCGTGTGGGTTCTCGGACCTCATCATCCTCCATATCATCTTCTACCCAATCTTCACCACTGCCCTCCTTGTCAGTCTGCACACTGTAGAAAGCCGCAGCAGTTGGCACCTGTGTTTCGTCATCATCAGAGACATGCTGCGGTGGTGTTTCCATGTCCTCATCCTGAAAACAGAAGTGGTTGGGTATCGGTGCACTCAATGTCTTCCACTTCTGGGACAGGGCTATGTGGATGGCCCACGGAAAGCACACCAGTAGAGTCATCAAAAAGCATAAGAGACTGCTGCATGATTTGGGGCTCAGACTGCTTGGCTAATTTACAAGTGGCTGAGGTGAAAGACAAATGGCCATGGGGTTCAGGTGCCAACTCTGAGCTTTCAGCAAGGGACCGGGTGGGAGACAATGTGAAGGAACTAGAGACATTGTCAGCCACCCAATCTACTATCGCCTGTACTTGTTCTGGCCTCACCATTCGTTGAGCGGCATTCGGGCCTACCATATAACGTTGAAGGTTCTGTCGGCTACTCGCACCTGAGGAAGGTGTTTCACTTGTGCGTGTAGCTGACACAGATTGACCACATCCTCTCCTTGCAACAGGAGCTTCACCAACACCACCAACACCAGCAGCACCAACAGCACCGCAACCACATCCCTTATTTGACGCTCTCCTCATTCTGGACACAAATATACTATTTAGCACAAATTTATATTATTTTTTTTTTTTCAATAAATTTTATTGAGGCAACAGGTAATACAGATACAAATTTCAGTAGATGAAGAGCTGGTGTTACAATATCTGTCATTATAATAGAGGTGTACTATATAATGCAATATATAATGAAATATAAAATGAAATATAAAATGATGAAGTATAAACTGAAATCAGTCATATTGAAGGCAGTTATATTAAACGATATATTGAAAGATATCCTTTTTAACTGACTGACATTTTTTTCATCTAGAATATGTTTGAAAATAACGGAAAATATTTTAAAGATAGACAGGAGGGGAGTGGGAGGGAGAGAAAGGAAATGCAGGGGGAGAGGGGAGGGGGAGACTGCATAGGACCTGAAGGTAGGGAGGTGGTGTCCCTTCTCATTTTTTTCCCCTGGCGTCTATATGATGGGAGTGTGAGACAACACAAGGAGGGGAAGTTACTGCATGTGTATTCTGATAAGAACGATGAGCTGTTTTCAGAACTGTATGCGAGGTAGGCGGCTGGATGGATCTCAAGAGGTAGCCTAACCCTGATGGATTCGTCATTTGTTGTTACCTCATGATAACAGTGACAGGTGAAACTTAGAAGATACAATGTCAAGAAAATAAAACTCATTGTTAGAGTGTAGAAGTAAAAAGGAGAATACATCCCATATCCAAGGGTGGAGCTGATGCAGAGGGGCTTCAGCAGCCATATAGCTGTTTAAGGTTTTCATGGTAGCTGAGAGGTTGGTTGATTAGAGATTCCATTTCTTCTGAGGGAAGAGTTTTAGTTATGTAGGATTGCCATTTCCTGAGGAAGTTCTTTCTTGTGGTGGGAAGATAAAGGTTTTCTGAGAGTCTTTCTTTGTATAGTAGTGCAAGGAGGTCCCTCTGAAGTTGGGGAAGCGAAAGTGTGAGGGATGGATCCAATTTTTCAGGATATTTTTCCTTGCAGCCAGCAATGTGTGTAATATGAAGTGCTTTTGGGCAATACGCTGATATTGGGAGTGGCTAGCCAGGGATGTTTCGTCCCAATAACCAAACAGGAGTAGCATAGGATCCTTGGGTAATTTTATGGAGGTGATGTCCGAGATATAGACCAGCACTTGGTCCCAGTAGGATGAGATATATTGACAATGCAAGAACCTATGGCCCAGAAATGGGAGAGGCTGATAACATTTAGGGCAGGCTGCCGTATTTGGAGTAGCTTTGTCGTGAAGATATGGTAGGTAGGCCCTGTGCACAATTTTCATTTGTGTCTCTCTCCATTGTTCACTAGGGTTGAGGCTAAGGACTAGGTTGTATCCTTCCAGAATCTTATCCTCCAGCTTTTCTACTAAGAATTCCTTAGACCAGTTGGATTTTCTTGAGTTGACCGAGAGGGAGCAGGCCGCCACCCGTAAAGGTTTGTAGATCTCAGAGATTGAGTAGGACTGTTGAGTAATCACTTGGTCGATAAAGGAAGGTTTAAATCTGTTGGGGCCGCCTGAGCCAAGGGATTTGAGAAAACTGATACACTGATTATAGTTGTGCATATGTGATTGAGGCAGGTCATATCTTTGGGCAACGGATTAGAAGGGCAAGGGAGATCCTTTTGTGGAGTCGCAAATGTCTGCAAATGTGGTGAGACTTTTTTCTTTCCATTTGTGAAAGACTTTTTGAGACCATCCTGGGGTGAAGTTTGGATGGCCTTGTATAGGAAGGTGACTAGAGATGAAGGGAGATAGGGCCAGTAGCTTACAAGATTCTCTCCAGGCAATGGCTGTGTCTCTCAAGAGAATATTGTGTTGTATTGGGGGAGCCAGGGATTTCCAACGAGTATGTAGAAGTGCCAACAATGCATAAGGGTGTATCATAGTCACCTCCAAGTTATAGTTCAAGTATTTAGAGGCTTTAGTTATCCAGTCCAGACCTATTCTCAATATACATGCTAAGTTATACAGACGTATATTTGGTAGGTTGGCACCACCTTCGCTCCTGGGGAGGTAGAGAGATTTCAGCGCAATTCGGGCTCTTTTATTTTGCCAGATAAATTTGATAAAGATGCTATTGAGAGTTTTGACATCCTTGTGCTTTAAGAGCAAGGGTATTGTTTGCATTGGGTATAACAGTCTAGCGAAGCTGACCATTTTGATCAGGTGACACCTCCCCAGGAGTGAGAGCGGGAGATCCACCCAGCTGGTAAGTTCTCTAGTTATCTTGTCTATGAGGGAGGGTAATTTAAAGTGTATAGGGAGGCCGGTGTTTTTCCAATTTTGGTACCCAAGTAAGTGATGTGAGATTTAGCTAATATAAAGGGCAAGTCTGACAACCATTTTGGGTTTCTGTGGGGGCCTAGTAGTAAGACCTCGCTTTTACCATAGTTTATGCGGAGCCCCGAGCAGGCTTTGAACTCATCAAAGACATCCTGAATAGTGAAGACGTCCGCAGAGGGATGTGCCGAGAATATCAGCACATCGTCTGCAAACAACGCTGTGCGTAGCTCCTCTGACCCCACCTTTACTCCGTGGAGGGGGGCTTTGTACAGAAGATGCCTGGATAGTGGTTCGAGAGCAATATTGAAAAGCAAGGGTGAGAGTGGGCACCCTTGCCTTGTCCCCTTGAAGAGTCTAAAGTCTTTACTCATTTAGCCAGCTAGAATTAATTTGGCAGATGGGAGGGCATACATTTGTTTTATGAGATGTATAAAAGGTCCTTTGAAATCTAGCCATAAATAACCAGCCAAAATTGACATTGTCAAAGGCCTTTTCCGCATCTAGCGTGATGATAGCTCTTTCTAGTTGTGGGTGCGTCGCGGCATCCTCTAGAACTGTCATCACTTTTCTGATGTTTAAAGAAGCGGTCCGGCCTTTGACAAAACCTGACTGTGCAGGGTGGATGATGTCTGGTATTATTACTGCCAATCTGTTTGCTACTATTTTAGAAAGTATTTTGGTGTCTAGGTTTAGAAGGGAGATGGGTCAGTAGGAGCCCGGTTCCATCGGGTCTTTACCTTTTTTTTCTATTAGCTTGATAATCGCTTGCTTACTGGTTGGTGGGTAGATGCCAACTGACCAAATATGTGTATATACATTCAGAAGGGTAGGGCTAAGGGTGTCTTTTAGGGCTTTATAAAAGTCACCTGTAAACCCGTCTGGACCAGGAGCTTTACCTAGGTGGAGATGGCCTATCGTGTCTTTCACTCCTTTGATGTTTATTGGGGCGTTGAGTGCTGATAATTGATCGGGGGATATTTTAGTCAGATTAAGGTCGTCTAGAAAAAGTCGTGCTTTATGTTTGTCAATGGGGTCAGGGGCATAAAGTAAAGTGCTTGCTGAGCCCTGCTAAGTTTGGTGCTGGCTTCTTTAAATTTTTGGAGAGAGCACTGTTTGTGAAAGGAGGCATAGGATATTATTCTGCCTCTTAAGTATGCCTTTCCTGCTTCCCAGAAAAGAGTAGGATTTTCTAGGTGGTGCTGGTTAGTAATTTCAAAATCCTCCCATGTCCTAGTAAGGTATTGGATGAAATCTTTATTTTTGGTGAGGTAGCAGGGGAAGCGCCATAGGCGACAGTCTTGGTGGGTAGCAGGGTCCTGTAAGGTGAGGGAAACGGGAGCGTGATCAGAGATAGCTATTGCGTGTATGTCTGTCTCCTGGATTAGTGGGAGTATCTCATCAGTACCAAATGCATAGTCTATTCTTGTAAGAACTTTATGTGGAGGGGAGTAGAAGGAGAATTCCCTGTCTAGAGGGTGCTGGAGTCTCCAGAGGTCAATGAGCTGAAGAGAGTCCATTGTGGAGTTAAGTAAAGTGGGTCCCTGTACCTTTGGTTTGTTAGGGAGGGAATGAGGGGAAAGTTTGTCATCAGGTGGGGACATGGTGGAGTTGAAATCCCCCCGTACTATGTGAGGTCCAGCGGGGAGCGTGAGGATATGGGTGGATAGATCTGCAAAGAATTGTCTGTCAGGACTATTTGGGGCGTAAACGCTCGTTAAGTTGAATTCTTTAGAACCATACTGTACGTGGGCGGAGACTATGGGGTTTATTTACTATAGCACCATGGGGGAACAAATGGTCACAAACAAATAAAATCCCTTGAAAACGACTAAATCTAGTCAGAAAAGGTATTCACTAAAGCCCAAAGTTCCCTAAAATAAACAAACACTGGTAAACAAGGGGGTACCACGATATCATTTATTTGGGGTATCAGAGGCGGGTGCATGTCATACCAAGATTTCTTAAGTTGAATTGCTCGCAAATGCGGGGTTTATCAGGACTGTCTGTTAAGAAACGTCTAGATAGGTGGGTATAGGAGTGCGAGGGGCGACCTGGAGTGTATCATGCCCCCCTAAAGTTGAGGTGGTACAGGGGTGGACTACTGTTTGAAAGGGGAGTAAGGGAGGGATTGTTTGGTTTCCATGTCCCTGGGTGAAATGAATTGAGGTGTTACCTGAGAGAAGTCGA
>BLSH010198151.1:156895-173821 GCA_018402905.1 Glandirana rugosa
TTTTTTCAAAGATAAACATAACAAGACATCCTCTAGTACATTAACATGCATACAGGTCATCGGGCTTTCACCGGGGGGGGTTTGATGGGAACTCTCGAACCTTACCAAATTCAAATAAAGGCATATCTGTTACCATCTGGTTTTCGTAGATGAAAAGGACTCTAAGTCCACAAGCTTTACCGCAATTCACTCATCTATAACCCCATTCTCCAGGGCCTGTCCTGCAATCCCAGACAAAAGAACGATCGAACACATATTAAAGTTCCCATTATGATCAGTCGCCCACTCGAGAAAATAAGGGTAGTTTGGGGGGGGCCACTTTCGGGCTACTGGACATACGTACAATTACATGATCTCCTACAGAACAATACAAATAGAAACTTTTTTACCAGACCTCTAACTCCTTTTGAAGAGATTTGCTCACAAAAGAACCCGACAAATAGATCAATCTCATTATCATATGCTTGGTTAGCAAAGTCAGATTGTAAGTCTTCTGAAAAAATCAAAAAGAAATGGGAGAAAGAGTTAGACGCACCTCTATCAGAGGTGCAATGGGAAAAAGCTTGTATCTTTGCCCACAAATGCTCTTTAAGCACGAAAACGCAGGAGATTTCATATAAATTACTATCTCAAAGGTAAGTAACGCCCCAGGTGGCCGTAAGGTGGTCCTCTTCCAATTCTGACATATGCTGGAGATGTGGAACCGAGATAGGCTCCTTTCTGCATATTTGGTGGTCATGTTCATCGATTCAGATGTTTTGGCAACCCATTACCCACTGGATAAAACATATCACTGACACCGCTATTTCATTGGATGCGAAGGCCTGTTTACTTCACATAAACCACCTTTCTATCCACAAATATAAAAATTCTCTCACAATACATTTGCTGAACGCAGCAAAAAATCTTATCCCCATTAACTGGAAGTCTTCGAAAATACCAACAATTGGCGAATGGGTTGACAAAATGAACATGACTTACAAAATGGAAGAAATTAGCGCAATGAAAAAAGATAACACGGCTAAATTTCATAAAACCTGGAGAGACTGGTATTTGTTCATTAACTCCGACTCATTCACAGAGCTTACTGAACAACCACTCTAAAGATAAGAATACAATGTGAAATTCACTTGTAGATCCTTTTCTTGTACAATTCTTTAAATGGTTGTCTTTCAGAATCTCTTACACATTCTGATATTCTTTCTTTCCCCCTCTCTCTCTCCTTTCTTCTTACTCTTCTCCTCTCTTCTATTTATTTCTTCTTCTTTGTATTCACTTTTTCTAATATTTGTTACCATTTTATTTACCGAGTAAAATTTTCCTTATTATTCACGTTAGATCGATGTTAATGATATGGAAAACACTCTATTTTTTAAATAACTGAGCAAAAGATGTCTTTGGCAAAATTGTGAACTTTGTAATCACTCCCAAATTCAATATTTTTTGTTTTTCTATACATCTGTACGATTCTGACCCCGTTTGGGATTTAATCTTAAAATGTATCTGAGGTGAATGATATACTGTAAAATGTATCATATCGATTTGTTCTTTCTTTTAATAAACTTTTGATTAAAAAAAAAAAAAATTAAAGCGCCACCGTCCCCGCGAGCTTGCGAAGCAAAGAAAACGCATACGTCAGTTGCGCCCGCATATGAAAGCGGTGTTCAAACCACACATGTGAGGTATCGCAACTATCACCAGAGTGTGAGCAATAATTCTAGCAAAAGACCTCCTCTGCGCCTTTAACCTGGAAAAAAATTTAAAGCTTCGCCTATGGAGATTTTTAAGTACCGGAGTTTGTTGCCATTCCGCAAGTGTGCGCAATTTTCAACCGTAACATGTATGGTATCAATTTACTCGGCATAACATCCTCTTTCACAATATACAAAAAAATTGGGCTAACTTTACTGTTGTCTTATTTTTTTAACTCAAAAAATGTGAATTTTTTCCAAAAAAATTGCGCTTGAAAGACCAAAAAGTGACAAAAAGTATTGCAATGATCGCCATTTTATTCTCTATGGTGTTTGAAAAAAATGTACCGTATATACTCGGGTATAAGCCGAGTTTTTCAGCACATTTTTTGTGCTGAAAAAGACCCCCCTCAGCTTATACCCGAGTCAGTGTCTGTGGGTGATCAGTAGTTTCACATTAAACAGAGCCGTGCTGCTTCTAAGAGCCGTTCTGTGTTTGTAACTGTGGCTAATCACATTAGAGAATGCTGAGAGAGGTGTCAGATTTTCAGCTTGATGTTGGCAGGTGGGCGGAACAAGCTGATGTTAGCTGTTCAGTCCCGCCCACCTCCTGAACTCAGTGAAGAGCTGCAGCTCTCTCTCAGCATTCTCTACATTCCAATGTGATTAGTCACAGTTACAAGCACAGAGCGGCTTTTAGAAGCAGCACAGCTCTGTTTAATGTGAAACCACCTTACTCATCCCTTATGTGTTCTGGCTACAGTCTCTGTGTCCTGGCTAATATCCCTGTGTCCTGGCTAATATCCCTGTGTCCTGGCTAAAATCCCTGTGTTCTGGCTCCCTGTCCCTGTGTTCTGGCTGCTGCATTTCCCACCCTAGGCTTATACACGGGTCAATAAGTTTTCCCATATTTTTTGGGCAAAAGTAGGGGGTCGGCTTATACACAGGTCGACTTATACACGAGTATATACGGTATATAATGTTTAGGGGTTCTAAGTAATTTTCTAGCAAAAAAAAAAGATTTTAACCTGTAAACAACAAGTGTAAAAAAGGGCCCCCAGGGCTTAAGTGGTTAAGGATTGAATAACATCATTCATCACACAAATACTACAAATAGTTTCAAATTAGAATTCAAAATGGCAGGGCATTTTAATGATCTATCCCTATATTCTTGAGGGGTGTCCAGTGGGTAATCAATATCTACCAATTTGCTTTTCCTTATTTAATTGTAGTTTTGTGTGCATGCTAAATTATTGGCAGAGTATAAGTGCCTAGAATGCTGAACACAGGATATGAGCTAATTTTAGTTTGAGGTAAGCTTTTAGCTCCTGTTTCTTTTTGAAAGTGTGCCCAGTAATCTTTAGGCCTAAAAGGGATGCTTAGTATATTTATATTATGGCATGCTCTTTTATAGCAATTTGCCTTTTTTTTGGCATTCCTGTTTCTGTCTGTCTCCTAGTTTTCCATACCTGGGAAACTAGGGCCAGCTAGCCAGATTTGTTCTCTCATGCATTAAATAACTACTGTTACATATAGTAGTCATTAGTCAGTGGCAAAGTCAGTGATTTTGCCAGTTAAGACACTGGCCATGGCTGAAATTTGTGTATTTTTCTCCTGCAAAAGAGACACCTGCCTTGGGAATAATGCTGATGGTGTCAGCTGGCTCAGCTGGGTAAATGCAGGAGAATTCAGTGGAGGCTCATACCTCCACTTAACCCTCCACAGTGTAGCAAATGCATATGTGTAGGTTGTGCACCATACCCCTTATATACAACAATAAACTGCAAGTACTGTAAATCACTCATTGGAGCTTTAAAGGTGCTTATGTTATTACTAAAGACTCCAAAAAATAAAATATCCAGATATTTATTCACAAAAGTAATTAAAAATGTGTATATCCAGTACCCTAGCAAAAAAGTATCCCAAATTAGAATAACAATAATTACCTTCTTGGGAAGACTACCCCGTAGATAACTAATCCTTCGTTTATACAAAATATACTGTATGTCAAATAGTGTTGGGCAAACGGTTTGGAGCATGAGTTCAGGCCAAACATTGAGTGTTCGGCCCATGCATCTAACACCCAAATTTGCAGGGTGTTCGGCAGGGTTTCGCCCCCTCAAACGCCCTGCTCAGCACAGTGCATTTTGCACCTTGATTAGGCAAAGTTTCCTTAACAACCGATGAGTCATCAGCTGTCAATGGGTTATCCCAAAGACAGCTAAATAAAAGAAAAATGCTAAATGCTAAATAAAAGAAAAAAAGAAAGAAAGAAATGGCATGGGGTCCACCCAGTCCATACCAGACCCCATTTTAAGGTGAACCCCGTGACAAAATGTTAAAAAATCCATACCAAACCCTTATCTGAGCATGCAGCCTGGCAGGTCAGGAAAGGGGGGATGAGCAAGCGCCCCCCCCTCCTGAACCATACCAGGCCACATGCCCTCAACATGGGGGAGTGGGGGCTTTGTTCCCCTCACTCCAAAGCACCTTGTCCCTATGTTAAATGAGACAAGGGACTCATTCCGCAGGCAGGTGGCTTATCAGAATCTGGAAGCGCCCTTCAACAAGGGGGCCCCCAGATCCTGGCCCCCCATGTGAACAAGTATGGGGTAGATAGTACCCCTACCCATTCACTAAAAACTGTGAAAAAGTAATGAAAACATACAGAGACAGTTTTTGACAATACCTTAATTAAATAATAAAAAAATTGTGTCCCCAATGTAAATCCATCATCAATCACACAAAACGCTCCCGTCGTCCATGTAGGCTGGCTGCTTACTGCCTCCTCTGCCATCTGACAGTTTTTACATAGGTTAGAGGCGGAGCCACCTGATGACATCACCTGATGGCACTGCCCCTTGTGACATTGACAACTCAGCATGCATTGGTCTTTGACATCAGAAGGGGGCGGTGCCACCAGGCCCCACCTTTTACTGTCCCAAAAACTATCTAGTTTACTAGTTTTTATTACTTTTTGACACTTTTTTGTGAATGGATAGCCCATACTCATTTACATAGAGTGGGGCTGGGATCTGGGGACCCCCGCCCATAGACTCCCACAACCACAGGCTAGGGTTGTGGGGAACAGACCCTTGACCCCATCAACATGAGGACAAGGTGCTTTAGGGTGAGGGGGCTCTGCCCCAAAGCACCAACCCCCCAAAATGTTGTGTCCTCTGCCACAGACAACAATGGCCTCTTACCAAATGAACTGGATCCCCATAACAGAGATGAAACATGCATGTTCATCAATGACCATCCAGGTATCCGTCCATGGTGCCTAGGACTCCACGACTGGACCAGACAGCATCCATTCTCATAGAGGGGGACAGAGGCTGTACATAATGTAAAACTGCCAAACAATTTATTATAAAAAAAGACATATACTCAGAGGCAAAAGCAGATACAGCATGTAACAACAAATAGTAGTGCCTCGCCGGTGTCCACCTGGTGGGCATATTAACGTTGCAGGTTAAGTCCAACTCATTTCGCTGTCAAACAGTCATCAGGGGAATAGAAGCACAACAAGTGATGTCTACTACAGTTTATATAGACTTTGCTGTTTTTGTATTTAAACAAAGCTAAATGTAAAAGTTAAAACATCAGTTACACAGCCAAGATATCTGATACCAGATCAACATGGGGAAAAAGTGCTTTGGGGTAGGGGGGCTCTGCCCCAAATCACCCACCCTCCAATGTTGAGGGCATGTGGCCTGGTATGGTTCAGTAGGGGGTGTTCACTGCATGCCCAGATAAGGGTCGGATATGGATCTTGTTGGGGACCCCATGCCGTTTTTGTTTAACATTTTGGCGTGGGGTTCCCCTTAAAATCCATAACAGACCTGAAGGGTCCGGTAGGGACTGAGGGGACCCCACAGTTTTTCATTTTATTTTATTTTTTCAATAGCTGGCAGTCGGCACTTGCAACCGCAAGTCAATTTAAATGTGATTTGATTATTTTTTTTTCTTTAGAAATGTCCTTTTTGCTACAGCATATTCTATGCATCCTACAGATGCACCACTTTACAGGCAGACCAAGGGGACACCCCCAGGCACTATATTTAAAGGGATTTTTCATTTTTATTGTTGCACTTTAAGCATCATTAAAATCACTGCTCCAGAAAAAAACAATAGTTTTTTTTTATTTTTTTGCATTGATACATGTCCCCCAGGGCAGTACCCGGACCCCTATACCATTTTTATGGCCAATTATTTGCATATAAGCTTTTAAAGTGGGCACATATGATTTTTCCTGTTCGGGTCCCATAGACTTCAATGGGGTTCACTGTTCAGGTTAGAACTTTTCCCCTGTTCGGTAGTTCTGCTGCGAATCAAACAGGGGGGTGTTCGGCCCATCTCAAATGTCAAATACAATCCATACATATACCAGCGCCAACCCAGATCGAATGACACAATCCCATAACATGAGTGCCCATAATAGTCCAGATATTGATGTATACACACACTTAAATAAAAGTGACAAAGTGCTTCAAAAGTGCTCTTTAATGCTTCATACAGCTTTATTTTCTGAGTACTTCGGATTCATCGGACTTTGCTGATTATGTGCAGGGCTCACCCCTTGATCATTGCCTGATCAAGATCTATATCCTCACCAGATTACAGCTTGCTTGATCTGCTGACTGCAAAGCAGCAGGTCCATTTGTTCTGGTGAGTGAAGGCACAAGAGGGTCACCAGTCACTTTATCACTTTTGAGCACAGTCTGTAAGAAGCACTGAAGAGCACTTTTGAAGCACTTTGTCACTTTTATTTAAGTGTGTGTATACATCAATATCTGGACTATTATGGACACTCATGTTATGGGATTGTGTCATTCGATCTGGGTTGGAGCTGGTATATGTATGGATTGAATTTGTGGGCAGGAATTACCTGAGTACAGCAGCCCCCAGTTTCGTATATTTATAGCACATTAGTGGATTTATTCAGCACCTTATGCACATGGACACTTTATTTGCAATTGCACTTATTTACCTTATATGGGTTATGATCACTTATTTGATATCAATTGGTTTAAATGATTTGGGTTGGTGCTGTTTGATATGTTTATTACAAATGTCAAATAGTCTAGAGGTACTTGCATTTTTTTAAGGTCTCCTTTCTCAACACGAGAAACAAGGAGGATCAAAAAATAAGATTGTCCCATCCATTATTCCTCAGCAGATGTACAGTCGGGATCTGTACAAACAAGCCCGGGTTCAAAGATTATTTTATACACTAATGTTATATGTTTATTATTTGGATTTTTTATAGGACACAGGCACAGATCTCTGACAAACGATGGAGGCCTTTTCTGGAGCATCACTGGTGCTGCCTTGTCCACCTGTTGCAATTCCCCCCCCTTCTTGTGGTTTGGGGAGGGGCAGTAGATTTGCAGCTAAAAGCACCATCACGCTTTACCAGCCGGGGTCAGCATGGCTAGATACTGTGCCCTGTGGGTGGTGCGGCGACTCCGGGTACCACTGGGGGGAGCTCTGCATTCCTCTGGTCCCGTAGTTATACACACTTCCCTTGGATAAGCCACACTGACACTTCTACACGTGCACGGCCACGATTGAGGGGTGTGTACCTTCAGCAGGGCCGAATGGGGTCAGGCACGGGCTATTGGGCATGACAGAGACATATTTGGTATGGTAGGCATATGGTCATGCATTTTTCCTAATGGATTCCCTTGTAGGGTGGGCGTTATGGTGTCCCTGAATAGTGAGTTACTTACCATGTCTTTTTACATGTTAGGCATCCCCAGAGGGAGGGCCCTGGATGTTAAGTAATCCCAATGTGGATTCAGTACCATGCTAAAGTTGATGATAGCCATATACCCTTTACACTGATATATTCCAGCATCATTCCTATAAACCTGGGCATTTTTAACCATGCTAGTGAAGAACCTACTTCTATCCAGACAGGACATTGTTATACCACACATCCTCTCATGTCCATGTTCAATGACGTCCACCTTCTATGTAAGTTTGCCTTTAGGCATTTATATTATATTTTACATTATATGTGGCATAATATAAATAATAATGTATACCTATACACCGTTCACCTAGGTGTATCCCCACATCTACCTATCTATAGGGGGTCTTGTGTACCATCTGCTCTGTCCCTTGCTCCACTTGATCCAAGTCTGTTTCCATGAGTGCACAAGCCTTTGCACATATAATAATTGTGAATTTTTGCATTGTATAGTTTGCATTATTGCAAATTAATGTTAGTGACCAATTCCTTTGTCTTTACCCCTCTAGGGTATAGAATCTAAATGAACCCCTTGAACTCCTGAAGAAGCGTTCTTTGCAAAGCAAAACATATTGAGCAAAACTATACTTATGTAACTGGAGGCTACCACCCCCCAACAGCCCATGTTTTGTACTATTTAGCACAGCGAGACTGTGGTGCTCCATAAAAGCCTATAGTAAATGTCTGTAGTATTTTGGAGGCTCCCTACCTATACACAGAGGGGTGGTGACTAGAGTTGTGCGAACACCTGGATGTTCGGGTTAGTCTGGTTCGGCTGAACTTCGAGAAAAAGTTTGAGTTCGGCACCGAACTTGACCCCGGACCCCGAACCCCATTGAAGTCAGTGGTGACCCGAACTTTTGGGCACAAAAATGGCTGTAAAAAAGTCCTGGAAAGGGCTAGAGGGCAGCAAATGGAAGCAAAACAGGGGTAAGAGTAGGACAGGTGCCCTGCAAACAAATGTGGATAGGGAAATAACTTAAAATCACATAAAAAAAATAGAAATTGGAGGAGGAGGTGGATGTGGAGTAGGAGCCTTGAGGTTGAGGAGGCAGTGACCGTGGCGGTGTAGGTGGAAGTGGCGGTGGAGGAGGAGGAGGTAGCCAACACTGTTTTTTGTTTGTTTGTTTTTGTCTAATTGGGGTAGCCCCAAAATATTGAGACATATTAAAAAAAAAAGTATACCAATGGCTCTGTGAGACCGGTCTAAATGTCCATTCTGCACAAGGTACAGACAAGTCTTGTGGAATCCATGCCTGGTTCATTTTAATAAACGTTAGCTTGTCCACATTGGCTGTGAACACGCGGCTGCGCTTGTCTGTGATAACGCCCCCTGCCGTGCTAAATAAACGTTCAGAATATACACTGGCTGCAGGTCAGGCCAGCACCTCCAAGGCATAAAGGGCAAGCTCATGCCATGTGCCCAATTTGGAGACCCAGAAATTGAATGGGGCAGACCCATCAATCAGTACGTGTAGGCGTGTGCACACATACTGTTCCACCACATTGCTGAAATGCTGCCTCCTGCTGGTGGTGCAGTTTGTTGTGGCGTGCTGCTGACAAAGCTTTTCCATATTTCGGCCATGCTAACCCTGCCTTCTGAGGTGCCGGCGGTGCAACAGCTGCGTTGGTGACCTCTTCCTCCTCCTCTGCCTTCGCCTTGGTAGTCGCGCATCTTTTCCGATCACGCTTCAGTGAAGGAATTAAGGATGGCACGTTGTCCTTATAACGGGGATCCAGCAGGGTGGCCACCCAGTAATCAGCACAAGTTAAAATGTGGGCAACTTGGCTGTCGTTGAGCAGGCACTGAAGCATGTAGTTGCTCATGTGTGCCAGGCTGCCCAGAGGCAAAGACAAGCTGTCCTCTGAGGGAGGTGTATCATCTGTGTCCTCCGTATCCCCCCAGCCACACTCCAGTGATGCCCAAAAGCTGCGTTGGGTGCCACCCTGCTGTGAACACGGTTCCTCCTCCTCCTCCTCCTTCTCATGTTCTTCCTTGTCCTCCTCATCCTCCAGAACTGTGCCCTGGCTTGAAAATTTTTTACCTGGCCTATGCTGCTGCAGGAACCCACCCTCTGAGCCACATGTGAATGACTGGCCTGATAACTGTGGAAATGACCCCTCTTCCTCCTCCTCCTGTGCAACATCCTCTTCAATCATCAAAGTGTTTTTTCAAGGAGACATAGAAATGGTATAGTAACGCTGAGAACAGCGTCATTGGCACTGGCCATGTTGGTGGAGTACTCGAAACACCGCAATATGGTACACAGGTCTCGCATGGAGGCCCACTTGTTGGTGGTGAAGTGGTGCTGTTTCGAAGAGCGACTGACCCATACGTGCTGCAGCTGGAACTCCACTATTGAGTGCTGCTGCTCGCACAGTCTCTCCAGCATGTGCAAGGTGGAGTTCCACCTTGTGGGCATGTCGCATAGGAGGCGGTGAGCGGGAAGGCTGAAGTTCCGCTGCAGCCTAGACAGGCGAGTAGCAGCGGGGTGAGAACGCTGAAAGCGAGCACAGACGGCCTGCACTTTCTGAAGCAGCTCTGACATATCCGGGTACTTTTTTAGAAATTTCTGCACCACCAAATTCAGCACATGCGCCAGGCAAGGGATGTGCGTCAAACCGGCTAGGCACAGAGCTGCTACGAGATTTCGCCCATTATCGCACACCACCAGGCCGGGCTTGAGGATCAGTGGCAACAACCATTCATCGGTCTGTTGTTCAATGCCCGTGCACAGCTGCTGCGCAGTGTGGGGTTTATCCCACAAACATATCAGTTTTAAAACAGCCTGCTGTCGTTTCCCCCCTGGATGTGCTGAAGTTGGTGGTGAAGGTGTTATGCTGACCGGATGAGGAAGTGGTAGAGGAGGAGGAAGCGGAGTAGGAGGAGGAGGCAACAGGAGGCAAAGAGAAATGCCCTGCAATCCTCGGTGGCAGAAGGACATGCGCCAAATGGCTAGCCGACTCAGGTCCACCCGCCACTACATTTGCCCAGTGTGCAGTTAGCGTGATATAGCGTCCCTGCCCATGCTTACTGGTTCACGTGACTGTGGTTATGTGGACCTTGCCACAGATGGCGTTGCACAGTGCACACTTGATCTTGTCCCAGACTTGTTTGTGCAGGGAAGGTATGGCTCGCCTGGAAAAGTAGTGGGGGCTGGGAACCACGTACTGTGTGACAGACGCCGCCATCAGGTTTTTAAAACTATCCGTGTCCACCAGACAGAATGACAGCATTTCAAAGGCCAGGAATTTTGAAATGCTGGCTTCAGGGCCAGGGATGGCGGGTGGGTAGGGGGGTACTTCCTCTTTCTCTCCAGTGTTTGGGAGATGAGAGCTGTAAGCTTCCATGTGACAGTGTGGAAATGCTTGGGGATGGTGGCGGACATGGTGGCGTTGCTGTCACATCATCTGTTTGCTGGGTGGCAGATGGCACTGGCACTGTAAAAGGTGAAGGAAAAGGTCGAGGCAGCAGCAGAAGAGGAAGCAGGAAGAGGCTGAGACCTTTCTTGGATTTTGAGGTGCTTATTCCACTGCAGCTCGTGCTTTGCATGTAGATGCCTGGTCATGCAGTTTGTGCTCAGATTTAGAACATTTATGCCTCGCTTCAGGTTCTGATTGCACAGCGTGCAAACCACTCATGTCTTGTCGTCAGCACATTGTCTGAAGAACTGCAATGCCGGGGAACTCCTTTGAGCTGCCTTTGGTGTGCTAGGTCCCTGGGTGCGGTGGGTAGTAGCAGGCGTACTGTCTAGGGGATGGTCGCTCCGCTTTTGCAACCTGCTTCCTCTTTTGCTGTGCTGGTGTCTCTGTGCGACCACCACCTCTTCATCCAAACTGCACACGTCACTCGCATGACCCTCATTCCATGTGGGGTCTAGGACCTCATCATCCTTCACATCATCTTCCACCCACCCTTCACCACTGCCCTCCTTGTCAGTCTGCACACTGTGGAAATCCGCATCAGTTGGCACCTATGCTTCATCATCATCAGAGACGTGCTGCGGTGGTTTTTCCATGTCCTCATCCTGAAACAGAAGTGGTTGGGCATCAGTACACTCAATGTCTTCCACTTCTGGGGCAGGGCTATGTGGATGGCCCACAGAAAGCACACCCCAGCAGAGTCATCAAAAAGCATAAGAGACTGCTACATCATTTGTGGCTCAAAATGCTTGGCTGATTTACAAGTGGCTGAGGTGAAAGACAGATGGCCATGGGGTTCAGGTGCCAACTCTGAGCTTTCATCAAAGGACCGGATGGGAGACAATGTGAAGGAAATGGAGGCATTGTCAGCCACCCAATCTACTATCGCCTGTGCTTGTTCTGGCCTCACCATTCGTTGAGCGGCATTCAGGCCTACCATATTACATTGAAGGTTCTGTCGGTTACTCGCACCTGAGGAAGGTGTTTCACTTGTGCATGTAGCTGTTACAAATCGACCACGTCCTCTCCTTGCAACAAGAATGTCACTAACACCACCAACACCAGCAGCACCACGACCACGTCCCTTATTTGACACTCTCCTCATTCTGGACGCAAATGTACTATGTAGCACTATGTATTAATAATAAAAAAAAGAATAATAAATTATTATTCTTTTTTTTTTTAAACCAGCAATGTAGACACACTTTTTATTTTTGCGCAAGAAATGCACAGCAAGGTGCAAATGTACTATGTAGCACTATTTATTAATACAAAAAAAAAGAATAATAAATATTAATTCTTTTTTTTTTAAAAAAAACAATGTAGACACACTTTTTATTTTTCTGCATGAAATGCACCGCTCACACCAGCAGCAGGAACCTCTCCCTACCCCAGTATGAGTGAATTTTAGAACGATAATCTGTCCCTCACAGCACTGACAGGAACCTGTCCCTATACCAGTATGATATGATTTTAGAATGATAATCTGTCTTTCACAGCACCTACAGGAACCTCTCCCTACTCCAGTATGAGATGATTTTAGAACGCTAATCTGTCCCTCACAGCACCGCCAGGAACCTCTCCCTACATCAGTATGAGATGATTTTAGAACGATAATCTGTTCCTCACAGCACCGACAGGAACTTCTACCTTATCCAGTATGAGATGATTTTAGAACAATAATCTGTCCCTCAGAGCATCAACAGGAACCTCTCCCTACACCAGTTTGAGATGATTTTAGTACGCTAATCTGTCCCTCACAGCACCGACAGGAACCTCTCCCTACACCAGTATGAGATGATTTTAGAACGCTAATCTGTCCCTCACAGCACCACCAGGAACCTCTCCCTACACCAGTATGAGATGATTTTATAACGATAATCTGTCCCTCACAGCGACGACAGGAACCTCTCCTTACACCAGTATGAGATGATTTTAGAACGCTAATGTGTCCCTCACAGCACCGACAGGAACCTGTCCTTTCTGCAGTATGAGATGATTTTAGAACGATAATCTGTCCCTCACATCACCGACAGGAACCTGTCCCTACTCCAGTATGAGATGATTTTAGAATGATAATTTGTCCCTCACAGCACCGACAGGAACCTCTCCCTACACCAGTATGAGATGATTTTAGAACGATAATCTGTCTCTCACAGTACCGTCAGGGACTTCTCCCTACCCCAGTATGAGATGATTTTAGAATGCTAATCTGTCCCTCACAGCACCAACAGGAACCTCTCCCTACACCAGTTTGAGATGATTTTAGTACGCTAATCTGTCCCTCACAGCACCGACAGGAACCTCTCCCTACACCAGTATTAGATGATTTTAGAAAGATAATCTGTACCTCACAGCACCGACAGGAACCTGTCCCTACTGCAGTATGAGATGATATTAGAACGCTAATCTGTCTCTCACAGCACCGCCAGGAACCTCTCCCTACACCAGTATGAGATGATTTTAGAACGATAATCTGTTCCTCACAGCACCGACGGAACTTCTACCTTATCCAGTATGAGATGATTTTAGTACAATAATCTGTCCCTCAGAGCACCAACAGGAACCTCTCCCTACAACAGTATGAGATGATTTTAGAACGATAATCTGTCCCTCACAGCACCGACAGGAACCTGTCTTTTCTGCAATATGAGATGATTTTAGAATGATAATCTGTCCCTCACATCAACGACAGGAACCTGTCCCTACTCCAGTATGAGATGATTTTAGAATGATAATTTGTCCCTCACAGCACCGACAGGAACCTCTCCCTACTCTAGTATAAGAATATTTTAGAACGATAAGCTGTCCCTCACAACAGCGAGAGAAACCTGTCCGTACTGAAGTGTGAGATGATTTTAGAAAGCGAATCTGTCCCTCACATCACCGACAGGAACCTGTCCCTACTTCAGTATGAGATGATTTTAGAACGATAATCTGTCCCTTACAGCACCGACAGGAACCTCTCCCTATTCCAGTATGAGATGATTTTAGAACGATAATGTGTCCCTCACAGCACCGACAGGAACCTCTCCCTACACCAGTATGAGATGATTTTAGAACGATAATCTGTCTCTCACAGTACCGTCAGGAACTTCTCCCTACCCCAGTATGAGATGATTTTAGAATGCTAATCTGTCCCTCACAGCACCGCCAGGAACCTCTCCCTATACCAGTATGATATGATTTTAGAATGATAATCTGTCGCTCACAGCACCACCAGGAACTACTCCCTACTCCAGTAGGAGATGATTTTAGAGCGATAATCTGTCTCTCACAGCACCACAAGGAACTTCTCCCTACTCCAGTATGAGATGATTTTTAAAAGATAATCTGTCCCTCACAGCACCGACAGGAACCTGTCCCTACTCCAGTATGAGTTGATTTTAGAACGATAATCTGTCACTCACAGCACCGATATGAACCTGTCACTACTGCAGTATGAGATGATTTAATAACGATAATCTGTCCCTCACAGCACCGACAGGAACTTTTCCCTACACAAGTATGAGATTATTTTAGAACGCTAATCTGTCCCTCACAGCACCGACAGGAACCTCTCCCTACCGCAGTATGAGATGATTTTAGAACGATAATCTGTCCTTCACAGCACCGACAGGAACCTGTCCCTACTGCAGGATGAGCTGATTTTAGAACGATAATCTGTCCCTCACAGCACCGACAGGAACCTGTCCTTTCTGCAGTATAAGAAGATTTTAGAACAATAATCTGTACCTCACAGCACCGACAGGAACCTGTCCCTACTCAAGTATGAGATGATTTTAGAACGCTAATCTGTCCCTCACAGCACTAACAGGAACCTGTCCTCACTGCAGTATGAGATGATTTTAGAATGATAATATGTCCCTCACAGCACCAACAGTGACCTCTCCCTACACCAGTATTAGATTATTTTAGAAAGATAATCTGTACCTCACAGCACCGACAGGAACCTGTCCCTACTGCAGTATGAGATGATTTTAGAACGCTAATCTGTCCCTCACAGCACCGCCAGGATCCTCTCCCTACACCAGTATGAGATGATTTTAGAACGATAATCTGTTCCTCACAGCACCGACAGGAACTTCTACCTTATCCAGTATGAGATGATTTTAGAACGATAATCTGTCCCTCAGAGCACCAACAGGAACCTCTCCCTACACCAGTTTGAGATGATTTTAGTACGCTAATCTGTCCCTCACAGCAACGACAGGAACCTCTCCCTACACCAGTATGAGATGATTTTAGAACGCTAATCTGTCCCTCACAGCACCACCAGGAACCTCTCCCTACACCAGTATGAGATGATTTTAGAACGATAATCTGTCCCTCAGAGCACCGACAGGAACCTCTCCTTACACCAGTATGAGATGATTTTAGAACGCTCATATGTCCCTTACAGCACCGACATGAACCTGTCCTTTCTGCAGTATGAGATGATTTTAGAACGATAATATGTCCCTCACATCACCGACAGGAACTTGTCCCTACTCCAGTATGAGATGATTTTAGAATGATCATTTGTCCCTCACAGCACCGATAGGAACCTCTCACTACTCTAGTATAAGATTATTTTAGAACGATAAGCTGTCCCTCACAACACCGAGAGAAACCTGTCCGTACTGAAGTGTGAGATGATTTTAGAAAGCAAATCTGTCCCTCACAGCACCGACAGGAACCTGTCCCTACTTCAGTATGAGATGATTTTAGAACGATAATGTGTCCCTCACAGCACCGACAGGAACCTCTCCCTACTCCAGTATGAGATGATTTTAGAACGATAATGTGTCCCTCACAGCACCGACAGGAACCTCTCCCTACACCAGTATGAGATGATTTTAGAATGATAATCTGTCCCTCACAGCACCGTCAGGAACTTCTCCCTACACCAGTATGACATGATTTTAGAACGCTAATCTGTCCCTCACAGCACCACCAGGAACCTCTCCCTATACCAGTATGAGATGAATTTAGAATGATAATCTGTCTTTCACAGCACCTACAGGAACCTCTCCCTACTCCAGTATGAGATGATTTTAGAACGATAATCTGTCCCTCACAGCACCGACAGGAACCTGTCCCTACACCAGTATGAGATGATTTTAGAACGATAATCTGTCCCTCACAGCACCGACAGGAATCTCTCCCTACACCAGTATGAGATGATTTTAGAATGATAATCTGTCCCTCACAGCACCGTCAGGAACCTCTCCCTACACCAGTATGACATGATTTTAGAATGCTAATCTGTCCCTCACAGCACCACCAGGAACCTCTCCCTATACAAGTATGAGATGATTTTAGAATGATAATCTGTCTTTCACAGCACCTACAGGAACCTCTCCCTACTCCAGTATGAGATGATTTTAGAACGATAATCTGTCCCTCAAAGCACCGACAGGAACCTCTCCCTACACCATTATGAGATGATTTTAGAACTCTAATCTGTCCCTCACAGCACCGACAGGAACCTCTCCCTACACCAGTATGAGATGATTTTAGAACGATAATCTGTCCCTCACAGCACCGACAGAAATCTCTCCCTACACCAGTATGAGATGACTTTATAACGATAATCTGTCCCTCACAGCACTGACAGGAACCACACCCTACTCCAGTATGAGATGATTTTAGAACTATAATCTGTCCCTCAAAGCACCGACAGGAACCTCTCCCTACACCATTATGAGATGATTTTAGAACTCTAATCTGTCCCTCACATCACCGACAGGAACCTGTCCCTACTCCAGTATGAGATGATTTTAGAATAATAATTTGTCCCTCACAGCACCGACAGGAACCTCTCCCTACTCTAGTATAAGATTATTTTAGAACGATAAGCTGTCCCTCACAACACCGAGAGAAACCTGTCCGTACTGAAGTGTGAGATGATTTTAGAACGCAAATCTGTCCCTCACAGCACCGACAGGAACTTGTCCCTACTGCAGTATGAGATGATTTTAGAACGATAATCTGTCCCTCCCAGCACCGACAGGAACCTCTTCCTACACCAGTTTGAGATTATTTTAAAATTGAAGTCATGCCTGTCCAAAG
>BLSH010198151.1:173831-184647 GCA_018402905.1 Glandirana rugosa
CCCAGCACCGACAGGAACCTCTCCCTACACCAGTATGAGATGATTTTAGAACGATAATGTGTCCCTCACAGCACCGACAGGAACCTCTCCCTACACCAGTATGAGATGATTTTAGAATGATAATCTGTCCCTCACAGCACCGTCAGGAACTTCTCCCTACACCAGTATGAGATGATTTTAGAATGCTAATCTGTCCCTCACAGCACCGCCAGGAACCTCTCCCTATACCAGTATGAGATGATTTTAGAATGATAATCTGTCTTTCACAGCACCTACAGGAACCTCTCCCTACTCCAGTATGAGATGATTTTAGAACGATAATCTGTCCCTCAAAGCACCGATTATGAGATGATTTTAGAACTCTAATCTGTCCCTCACATCACCGACAGGAACCTGTCCCTACTCCAGTATGAGATGATTTTTAGAATGATAATTTGTCCCTCACAGCACCAACAGGAACCTCTCCCTACTCTAGTATAAGATTATTTTAGAACGATAAGCTGTCCCTCACAACACCGAGAGAAACCTGTCCGTACTGAAGTGTGAGATGATTTTAGAACTCTAATCTGTCCCTCACATCACCGACAGGAACCTGTCCCTACTCCAGTATGAGATGATTTTAGAATGATAATTTGTCCCTCACAGCACCGACAGGAACCTCTCCCTACTCTAGTATAAGATTATTTTAGAACGATAAGCTGTCCCTCACAACACCGAGAGAAACCTGTCCGTACTGAAGTGTGAGATGATTTTAGAACGCAAATCTGTCCCTCACAGCACCGACAGGCACCTGTCCCTACTCCAGTATGAGATGATTTCAGAACGATAATCTGTCCCTCAAAGCACCGACAGGAACCTCTCCCTACACCATTATGAGATGATTTTAGAACTCTAATCTGTCCCTCACATCACCGACAGGAACCTGTCCCTACTCCAGTATGAGATGATTTTAGAATGATAATTTGTCCCTCACAGCACCGACAGGAGCCTCTCCCTACTCTAGTATAAGATTATTTTAGAACCATAAGCTGTCCCTCACAACACCGAGAGAAACCTGTCCGTACTGAAGTGTGAGATGATTTTAGAACGCAAATCTGTCCCTCACAGCACCGACAGGAACCTGTCCCTACTCCAGTATGAGATGATTTTAGAACGCTAATCTGTCCCTCACAGCACCGACAGGAACCTGTCCCTACACCAGCATGAGATGATTTTAGAACGATAATCTGTCCTTCACAGAACCGACAGGAACCTCTCCCTACTCCAGTATGAGATGATTTTAGAACTCTAATCTGTCCCTCACAGCACCGACAGGAACCTGTCCCTACTGCAGTATGAGATGATTTTAGAACGCTAATCTGTCCCTCACAGCACCGACAGGAACCTGTCCCTACACCAGTATGAGATGATTTTAGAACACTAATCTGTCCCTCACAGCACCGACAGGAACCTGTCCCTACTGCAGTATGAGATGATTTTAGAATGATAATCTGTCCCTCATAGCACCGACGGGAACCTCTCCCTACACCAGTATGAGATGATTTTAAGTCACTAATCTGTCCCTCACAGCACCGACAGGAACCTGTCCCTACTGCAGTATGAGATGATTTTAGAACGATAATTTGTCCCTCACAGCACTGCCAGGAACCTGTCCCTACTCCAGTATGAGATAATTTTAGAATGATAATCTGTTCCTCACAGCACCGAGAAGAACCTCTCCCTACTGCAGTACGAGATAATATTAGAACGCTAATCTTTCCCTCACAGCACCAGGAACCTGTACCTAATGCAGTATCAGATGATATTAGAATGCTAATCTTTCCCTCACAGCACCAGGAAACTGTCCCTAATGGAGTATCAGATGATATTAGTATACTAATCTTTCCCTCACAGCGCCTGGAACCTGTACCTAATGCAGTGTCAGATGATATTAGAACGTTAATCTTTCCCTCACTGCACTGCCAGGAACCTGTCACTAATGCAGGATGAAATTATATTAGAACGCTAATCTTTCCCTCACAGCACCAGGAACTTTTACCTACTCCAGTATCAGATGGTTTTAGAACGCTAATCTTTCCCTCACAGCACCGCCAGGATCCTGTCTCTAATGCAGGATGAGATGATATTAGAACGCTAACCTTTCCCTCACAGCACCATGAACCTGTACCTACTCCAGTATCAGATGGTTTTAGAATGCTAATCTTTCCCTTACAGCACTGCCAGGAAACTGTCTCTAATGCAGTATGAGATGATATTAGAATGTTAATCCCTACCTCACAGCAGCAGCAGCATCTTCTCCTTACTCCAGTACAAGACGATGTGACATGTGGCACTACGTGACTCCAGCTCATATAGAGGCTGGGTCACATGATGTACTAGCCAATCACAGCCATACCATTAGTAGGCATGGCTGTGATGGCTTCTAAGGGCAAACGAGTGAAATGCTTGTTGATTGGCTGCCCTGCAGCTATTCAACAGGCGCAAAAAAAAGTCTGGGTCACATGATGCACTGGCCAATCACAGCCATGCCATTAATAGGCATGGCTGTGATGGCTTCTAAGGGCAAACGAGTGAAACGCTTGTTGATTGGCTGCCCTGCAGCTATTCAACAGGCGCCCGAATACCGAACCTGGACTTTTCTTGAAATGTCCGGGATCGGGTTCAGGGCACGGACACCCTAAAGTCTGGTACGGACCCGAACTTTACAGTCCGTGTTCGCTTAACTCTAGTGGTGACACTACCAATTAACAAGTGTTCGGAGTTACGCTTTACTGTGTTTTTATGTATACAATGGTTTTAATGGAATTTCAATAAATGATTATATATGTTTTAAACATGTTTCAATAATTGGTAGTATGGTGTCCACAAAGTCCCATTTTATGCTCCTTCTTGTTTCTCATGCTACCCAGGGATGAGGCATGGGCAATTTGTTATATGTCCATGGTAGCCACTCCATGTTGACATAATTATTTAATGGTCCTTTCTCAACATTTTTCACATATTAGGCTTCATCTGGAGATCAAAGAGAGGAACTTTCTATAAAATTTTATTGAATTACATTTAGAGTCAAAATATCACATCATTTACATATCATATTGTATATACAAATTTCTTATACAGTATTTCATCCATTTTCATCTTCATTAATTTCTTATATCGGTTTAACTGCTGTCCACCCAAACCACCAGCTGCATAGATGGCTCTGGGTATCCCTCACATCCCCAGCATATCCTCATGTTTGAGGGAAGAGAGAAAATCCTCTGGGATAATTTGATGAAGGCTGACATTAATCTGCATGTGGGTCTCAAGCCCTAGCAATTATTTTTCATCAAGGTAAAACATATATAGTATTATATCATTCTTACTACCTCTTTTTAGATTTAATGTAAAATGTAGCTTGACATTTAGAAGTTACCATTGATAGGTCTTTGATATGCAAGACTTTTGCCTGTAACAGGCGTGGAGGTGCCCAAGGAGGTAACGGGTACATGGGTACCTGGTGTGCAATTTCAAAAGCGGATAAAGGAGAACGTGTATCAGGGCCCCTTCCCTCTGCACCCTTGCACCCTCAGGGAAACCTATAAAATGGAGGTTATTGTAGCAGAGGTGGCCCTCTAGGTCACCTAATTTGGGGGTATGGTCAAATAGATTTCTTAGTAAAGTATCAACCTCTGGATTCAATGGGTTAACCATATACTTCATATCACTGATAAGTTGCTCAGCTAAATACATACACATATAATAGGTGCGCATCAACCAAAATAAAGTCTAAATAAAGAGATATGTGAAAATACATTCAGATTTCTGTGATGTGATGCTCTTTAGCACTGCTCATGAAACAACAAAGAGTTCAAAAATAAATTTCAAAGAATCAGTGAAACAATCAGCCATACAGCGAACCTGTGTAAGTACAGTAAAACTTTGGATTGAGAGTAACTTGGTCTTAAGCCTCGTACACACAGGACTACGATCGTATACAACAGGTCGTACTAATGACCATTGTATGTGAAATCGATTGTTCGTATGCGTGATTAGAACAGCCGAACATACGACGGTCGTACAAGGGGAGTTGTATGAGCAGACTACAAAACTTGGTCGTACCAACAAGCGGTCATACGACCATTGTATCGTGTGTACAGAGCAGTTGGTACAACAAGTTGTATTGTGCAAAACACGCATGCTCCAAGTCAGGAATGGCCGAAAGTGTCAGTTCGTGTAAACCTAGGGTTCTATTTCACACTGCATATTCGTTCGTCTATTGGCAATTGAATTCAAATAGCGAAATGCAGCGCACATTAGCATCTTTTTCAATGGGATAATAATGAAGATGCATTGCTAGTGATACACATGTTACGAATGTAATAAAAGACAGCTGTTCTGTAGTGATATTAATAGAATTTGCATTATTTTTATTTTTCCATCTTTTTCAGCTTCACTGCTGCGTAAGCAGCAAAGGACTCCTCCTGCTCTCGCTTTCTTTCTGGGACTCGGGTTGCCTGCTGGAAGAAGGAGGAAGCAGCTTCATCAACATTATGAGTCTTCCTCTTTCTTTTCCTCCCAACCTCAAGTGGAGGAATTTGGGACTGGCATGGTTGGGACAAGCCAGCTGCCTCCTCCTCAGTCACAGTGTCGTGACACTTTCCTGTGTATAAAAAAGTAACATTATTAGAATATGTTTGTTTGTGTGGGTGATGAATCCAAAGAAATTTATATTTCATGACTGTTGCTTATTGAATAATTAGGAATATCAAACACTAGCATTCTGGCACCAGCATTTTGATTTATCCTTAAAATGACTTTAGGCCACAACTGGGTTTGGATCTATAAACAAATGTGTTAAGACTCAAATGTTTGGACAATAATGTTTAGTTCTTATCATTGTATTTTATCTTTACAATATGTTCTCCAACACTATACCTGGATCAAGACGGCCTCCTCCTCATCTTCATCCTCAGGTCTAGGAGCCATGACCTCACCAGAAGTAGAGGGAAGGGTGGAAAGGGATGGCCTAGCCTCAGATGCATGCTGTAAAAACTGCAGGCTGTGAAAGTACCACAGCTTGGGTACATACACCGCAGATGCTGCAGCTCCGGACCTTTTGGAATCCTGGACCTTCTTCACCTCCCTCCTAAAGGTCATCCTAAGGTATGCGATTTTGGTCCTCACATATTTTGTGGGTGCCTCAGGATTGATCTGCTTGCACAGCTCCACCAGTTTGCAGGCCCTATTAAAGTAGTCCTTCAAGTGGACATTCCACGGGCAGGGTAGCTGTCTGTATAGGTCAATAAACTGCGGCAGGAAGTCCTGTGAAAAGAACCTGTTGCTCATTATGCCTGCAAGACACAAGACAAAGCATCATGCAACTTCACCCAGCATACCCCTATAAAAGCCTCACCAAATCTAGGCCCCAAGCCAAGCAGTATTAGACTTGCCACATCATCCCTTTAATCCAGGACACATATGAATTACACAGGTTCAGAGGCTAATTTAATGCAGATAAGGCACCAAGTGAGTTTAATTACCACCTTAATCAGCCACAGAACATGAGTAATTAATATGTGTCCTGAATTAAAGGGATGATGTAGCAACCCTAAGCAGTATAAGCCATTCTTCCCAATGCAATCCAAGCATAACAGTATAGGCCTCTACCCACCTATATCAGGAATTCCGGGCGAACCTTCGGTTGAACAGTGAGTGCACGCGTTCGTTCCCACACAGCGGTCGTTCCCACAGAGTGTTCCTACCTATGGCAGTTTCCGTGAACGTTCGTTCGTCTTTTATACCTTGCTATACATTGCGCATGCGTACCGCCCTCAGGTGCGCCGTGACGCTGGGGCGTGACACGTACCAACGCCTCCACGGAACGAACGAACGATCGCAACTCCGCGATCATACAAACGAGCAGCAATCATGGTGGATTCCCGCAGGAGCCACAGAAAATTGAAGGCCATCCCCATGACCAGGCCAGAAATGGTCGATATGGTGGGAATCCTGGAGGCCAGGGATTATGATTGCAAAAGGGGAGAGTATGAGAGGCCCAACAGTCACAAGGATTACATCCTAGACAGGGTTATAGAGTGTCTGCTAGCAAAATATGGAGTCCAGCGGGCCAAGGATCAGCTGCGCAAGCGCTGGTCCGATCTTAAACTTTGGGAGCCTGACCAACTGCGTCGGATCCATCGGATCCTTGAAAAAAGTAAGCAATATTTTTTTGTAACCAATATGTAGATGTGTAAATTCGGTGTCTGGATCTGTTCTTGGTCAAAGTAGCTAGAGAGAATTATCTGTGAATTTTTGAACTCTTTGTATGCCTTGGGGTTCCCAAATTTAATTTCCAAATCAAGCATACTGTATATGAAGAATACCATTTCAGACTGTTTTCAGACATTCCTTTAGCTTTTGCACTTATGTTCTTTTTGTATTTTGCAACAGGAAAACAGAAAAAACAAAGGCTCCATCCCCCCAGGGACCAACGGATGATCCCACCCCTGGCCCGTCAGCAGAGATGGCATCAAGCCCACATTCACACCCAGAAGGTAAGTGCTAAATGACAATTATACAAACTGTGCCTCAGACAGGGGTGCTGCTAGGTGGACAAAAGGGTGGGGGTTTCAGGCCTAAATTAAAGGATAAGTATCACTTTACTGGCTGCTGGCTGATTCATCAGTGCCCATTAATCCATCCTTGCTAATGCAGATATGGTGAGAGGATAGCCCCCAGTGCTGGAAGGCACACAAATGCATATGATGGATAGCAGACAGCCCACATCCCATAGGAGCGAGGGGGGGGGGCAGCTGTAGGAGTTGACGAATGTTGCCACTTGTCAAGTATTTTGGCCTTGGCAAATGGCAACATCGTCCATTTGTTGTTGTTTTGTTTCAGAAAATACTACAGAAGCCCCCCAAGCTGGTGGTGCAAGTCCACCAGATGCGCCCAGCCCAGCGTAATTGCAAGGTTGGTACACTTGAAACATATCCCACGATGTATGTGTTGAACCTATAGTTACTTTGGGATGCTCAATGAATGCATTATTTTTTTTTATAGAAGAACCGGATTGCCAGGAGCTGCCCCAACATCCGGAGCCCCAAGGGAACCTGTCATTTGCCCTTGTAAGTACTGTTCTATTATTGTTTCTTGTGTATTGACATGTCTATTGGTACATGGGACAGCAGACAGCAGTTAATAACCAAAACACCTTTTTTACTTTGTTCTAAAGTATGGCCATGGCCTTTATTATTGTTGCCTTTAACCTCCCTTCAAAAAGTGAAACACAGTGAACATACAGTACACTGTAATCTGTAAGATTACATTACTGTATGAAATCATTTCATATCCCCTTTGTCCCTAGTGGTTTGCCCAGTGCCATGCATGCACTTTTATATTATATATGCCATTCTTTCTGCCTGGAAACTTGAGAATGTCCATGGCAAACAAAAAGTGTCCCTTTACATCAAAAGCGGTTTTTGATCAGCTAGAAAACACCGATAGTAAATAAGAATCATTTGCAGAATAGAGTGATACTGATTTTTGGGGAAATTTATCATCAGACACTGAAAGTGACGACAGCGACAATTCTGCAACTGAGCAAATTTCAGTGTTTTTGGTTTGATTACATTATTGACAAAATTTTATTACTATTACGTTATTTTTTTGGATAATTGGTTATAGTTATTATATTATAATTTATGATTTCATGTTTCAAACTTTATTATACCCGGGATGTCTACTAGATTCTTGTTTAGATAGATTTATACCTAATAATTACAGGCCTACAATATAAAACGCAAAATTTCCATGCTATATAATGTACCGCTTTCAGCACCAAAAATCTGAAATAATCATACCGCCAGGGAGGTTAAAGTGTTTTGAAAGTGCACCCCCTCCCCCCAACCAATCCCAAAATAAAAGGCCCAACCAAGGCATAATCAGCTATTATGCAGCACATAATAGCTGTTTCTGAAATAGTTACCTTGGAACGAAGCTGTTGGAGTGGTCTAAGCACCCTGCTTCCAGGTCTGTGCCTCCATCCAATCATAGCGCGGGCATACAATACCAATCAATGTCAAGATATGACTTCAAAAAACTAACAAAATAACACAAATCACTATGTTGGCCCTCAGCCACTTGACCATCATTGCCCTTATGCATTTTCCTCTACTTAACAGGTCATGAGCTTCCACAGTGCACCATTGGAACTCCAGAGGACAGCGCAGAAGCTCCAGCGGCGACTGATGGATGTTGGGGACATGCTTGCCAAATTTTAAGGCAATTTTTCTTGCAATTGGGCTGGTTTTGTGGATGCCATTTTAGGGCCTGTTGTCCATTTTAAACAGCCTCCTTAAAAAGCGTGCAAACATGTACTCCATCTCATTAGGGGTTGTCAAGTGTCATCTTTCTGGGTGGGCTAACCCCCCTTCCTCCAAACTGGTGTTTCTTGGAGAAAGGGGTGTTGCATCTGCAAAATGTGTGAGTTGATCACATCAGGGGTTCGAAGCTGACACGTTTCGGGGTTGCCCCCCTTTATCCAAGATAGTGGAGTTTGGCTAAAGGTGGCCACCCCCAAAACGGGTCGGCTCAGAACCCATGATGGGATCAACTCACATTTCTCAGATGCAACACCCCTTTCTCCAAGAAACTCCAGTTTGGAGGAAGGGGGCTTAAAAGTTTTTAGCCAGACAAGCAAATTTTTTTATAAATTTTGACTTGATAAACGAGCGATGTCTTGATATACAAGTAGTGTCATGTCAGAACTGAGTATAAAAGAGAAGAGAGGTGCCTCTAAGTGTAGCAATATGATTACATTTAATGAAGGTACAACATTTAGCAACTCACATGGTTGATGATTAAAACAGGCATATCTAAGTATTCAGGGATCCGAGGTAAAGCTGTCCACGTAGACCATCCTCCGTGCCACCATCAATGTCATCCCTTCCACACTGCTCTCCATGAGCGCTTCAAGCCTGGCTTTCAGATCGCTCTACTGCAGAGTAGTCTTCCTGGTCACGATTGCAGACTGACAACGGTGAGAGGCAGCGGTGCGGAGGATGGTCTATTTGGACAGCTTTGCCCCGGATGCTGCATACTATTCCATAATACCACATGCAGCCTAAAGGCATCTCCCAAGCACATAATTTAAAGAATTGGCATGTCTTGCATATCACAACTAATAAAGAAACTTTGTTAAATTCCCCCTATGCCACTGCTCTGATTCAAATTCCATTCTTTTAGTATATTAGCCTTAAAAATAGCAAACATTTAATGTAATTTCCTCCTCCCTTAAGAACCACTGCTAAGTTCGGCTTTCATGAATATCAAATAGGATTAGACAAACTCCTCAAGAATTAAACTTAAGCAAATTTGCCCATACTTAACCCACAAATGACTGATATCATAGCTGATCAGATGAGCAGCACTATGTCAACTGCAGATGTAAATGGATGCTGAGATAGCACCATCGGGTAAAACAGGCAAAACAATCTGGCAAGTAAGTATTTCAACCACATACTTAGCTTTATGCCTGGGCATCAGCTTTATTCCACTTTGAGACCTAGAGGCCATTGCTTGTGTTCACTTTCCATCCTTTCTCTGTAATTCAGTTCTCGGTTAACTCAAAAACTCCTGTGATCCATTGGCCCCTAGACCTTGGAGTAGATAGTGGAAACCGGTGTGTTCTAGTTTATTGAGGAGAGAGTGGGAAGCATCTATGTGTCATCCTATCTAGGAAATAAAAACAGCAAACAGATGGAAAGCCACTTCATATTGCTTGCCACCACTGAGACTCAGTTAGGGGATGTCTGAGGATGTAGCATGACTTACTATTATGCAATGAAATATCCTTAAATATGACTGTCAAATTCATTACACTGAACATGTTGAATGTAAAGGGAGAAGAAAACAATCAACACTCTGAAAACTATTTTTTATGCAAATGTATGAGACGTGTAACTGGTATGGTGTGGCAATGATCTAACTCTCTGAACTGATTTGTATTCTAATATTTAAAGTGTCTGCAAATCTTAACAATGTACATCACTTATTCTTCCTTTTGGTCTGTTAAATATACAATTGGAAGAATTTTGTTATATCTATTTGAGATGTTAAAAATAATCAGTTGATCTTATGAGGAGTCTGCGTGTAGTTGTGTAATCTGTGCGTAATTGGTATTTCAAAAAGCCTTTATCCTATCTTGGATTACAGATTGATCAGCTTTTATGTATTAACGGTCTGAGTGTGGGAGTTCCTGAGTAGTTTCGCAAATTACATCTGGGAGGGCTGACAACATATGGTTCACAAATGTGCTGTGTGTTGTCAGCCCACAATAGGACCTAAGGAGTTGAGTGCATTTCTTGCAGATCAACAGATATTTTTCTGTACTTGCAGTCTTGTCTAGAGTTGAGCGAACACCTGGAAGTTCGGGTTCTGCTGGTCCGTCCGAACTTCGGGACAAAGTCCGGGTCCGGGTCCGGACGGAACCCGAACGATCGCACGGAGCAAGCCCAAGGCAGGCCTGGGCCTGGGCCTGAAACAGGGCTTCAAGCCTGCCTGGTCGTCTTGGGCTTGAAGGTCCACAAGCGAGTTGAGATCTGTTCTGACGTTCATGTCTTTTTATAGACAACTAGACGTTCTTTACGTGAGTTGAGGAATCCAGGATAACACCCGACTGTTGTGTGTCGTGTAAACACTTGGTATACAACAGTCGGGAGGGTCTACATTAAACGCTTTGATGAGTCCTTGAGGGTGTGAGTCTGGCAATTATGTATTTTCGACTAGTTAGACATTAGGTTCTATCCTATTTCCGAAAAACTTTATGGTTAAT
>BLSH010198226.1:30635-44047 GCA_018402905.1 Glandirana rugosa
CTGTCGATAGAGACGGGAGGGAGAGTAAAGGACTGGTTATTCCTTTTGTCGTTAGTGGTTTTTAGAAACAGGGAAGTGGTTAACTGTATTTAAAACCTTTATAGAGAAATCAAAGATTTTTGGTGATTGCTGTTTTCCTTATTGGTCAGGAAATGAGAGGGAGGGCAGAGATAGCTGTCCATTCACATAATTATTATAGAATATAGGATAGGATCATAGTATTATAAACACTTAATATCCAACTTACTCTGTGCTGGAATCCATTTTGTTCGGATTTATTTTTCCTCATGAACATTTGGTGTAGAGCATGGGCCAGAATATATACAGCCCTGTATGCATAGTAGGGCAGAGTTGTATAATCGTCAAATGGCTTCCAAACAAATTTGACATCTCTACAAGGTTTAAAAGAACAGTTAAAGAATAATTTAAAATAGTCATTTTTGCGTGAGTGTGGGGCAAGGCAGCGAAACCTAGAAATCCAAACATCTTCCAGTATTGGATCAGTAAGGCAGCGGGAGAAGCTGATACTGTGTTCAGAACTATTAACATCTACGTATATTTTTTGTGCCCACAGAAATATGAAGCTGCAGTTGATTGCTGTTAAATCCTTATAGCCATAACTACGTATCTTGCTGAATGTAGGTGGGAAAATAAATGTGATATTTGCTAAAGCAGAGGGCATTAATTGAGTAAAAGCATAAAAGTTTGGTGTGTATGCTTCACACACTATGACAACCTTAGCTCTTGATTTAATAATAGTCGTCAATCCTTTAGTACCGTCTTCCTCCTCTGCAGTGAGTTTAATGATATAATCTACGCAGATCCCATGTTGGCTCATCATCTTGCTCAGCTCTTGGGCCTCCTCATCACTGCTATGATCTTGTGATGTTATTATTCCAACCCAGTTCCATCCAAAATGCTGCAATAATTTTATAATAGCTGCAAAGCGGACCCGATTGTCTGGTGTCATACGGAATAAAGTTGGATACATTTTTCCATCACTCAGGCGATGGTCAGTGACTCGATAACTGATCTGGATAATATGTTGGGAAATATGTTAATGTGATGTTTTTATTCAGACAATTAAAATATGAGAAATGTAATATATCTGTATCATAATAATTTACTGTTCTAATAAAAAAAAAAAAATATGTGTGAGAATTTATGTCATAGAGATCATTAATTTTTTTTTTTTTTTCTTACAAGTGATCACATGACCTCTGTTCTCAGCTACATAAGGGACTGGGAGAGCTGTTGGTGGAGACTGCAAGGGATGTGTCAGCAAGAGGTAGAAAGACAGCAGTGAACTGATCTTCCCGGTAAAGAGTTGTGCACAGAATTGGCCACGATTGATTTTGGTGCATGGGATTACACAATTCATGGATTTTACACATGCAGTATCCTACAAAAGGGAGTACTCCTCTCACATTTTATTAAATATTTTATTCTATCTTTATTATGTGACAACTCTGAAGAAATTACACTTTGCTACAATGTAAAATACTGAGTGTACAGCTTGTATAACAGTGTAAATTTGCTGTCCCGTCAAAATAATTCAGCACACAGCCATGAATATCTAAACCACTGGCAACAAACGTGAGTATACCCCTAAGTGAAAATGTCCAGATTGGGCTCAATTTGCCATTTTCCCTCCCTGTTGTCATGTGACTCATTAGTGTTACAAGGTCTCAGGTGTGAATGGGGAGAAGGTGTGTTAAATTTGTTGTTATCGCTCTCACTCTCTCATATGGGTCACTGGAAGTTCAACATGGCACCTCCTGGCAAAGAACTCTTTGAGAATCTGAAAAAATATATTTTTGCTCTACATAAAGATGGCCTAGGCAATAAGGAGATTGACAAGACCCTGAAACTGAGCTGCTGCACGGTGGCCAAGACCATATAGCAGTTTAACAGTACAGGTTCCACTCAGAACAGGCCTCGCCATGGTCGACCAAAGAAGTTGAGTGCACGTGTTCAGCATCATATCCAGAGGTTGTCTTTTGGAAATATACATATGAGTGTTGCCAGCATTGATGCAGAGGTTGAAGGGGTGGGAGGTCAGCCAGTCAGTGCTCAGACCATACACCGTACACTGCATCAAATTGGTCTGCATTGCTTTCGTCCCAGAAGATAGCATCTTCTAAAGATGATGCACAAGAAAGCCCACAAACATTCTGTGGAAGACAAGCAGACTAAGGACATGGATTACTGAAACCACATCCTGTGATCTGATGAGACCAAGATAAACTTTAGTTCAGATGGTGTCAAGCATGTGTGGGGCAACCATGCGAGGAGTACAAAGACAAGTGTGTCTTGCCTACAGTCATGCATGGTGGTGGAAGTATCATGGTCTGGGGCTGCATGAGTGCTGCCAGCACTGGGGAGCTACAGTTCATTGAGGAGCCATGAATGCCAACATTTACTGTGACATATTGAAGCAGAGTATGATCCTCTCCCTTTGGAGGCTGGGCTGCAGGGCAGTATTCCAACATGATAACGACCCCAAACACACCTCCAAGATGACCACTGCTTTGCTAAAGAATCTGAGGGTAAAGGAGATGGACTGGCCAAGCATGTCTCTAGACTTAAACCCTATTGAGCATCTGTGGGGCATCCTCAAATGGAAGGTGGAAGAGTGCAAGGTCTCTAACATCCCCCAGCTCCGTGATGTCATCATGGAGGAGTGGAAGGGGACTCCAGTGGCAACCTGTGAAGCTCTGGTGAACTCCATGCCCAAGAGGGTTAAGGCAGTGCTGGAAAATAATGGTAGCCACACAAAATATTGACCCTTTTTGCCCAATTTGGACATTTTCACTTAGGGGTGTACTCACTTTTGTTGCCAGCGGTTTAGACATTAATGGCTGTGTGTTGGGTTATTTTGAGGGGACAGCAAATGTACACTGTTATACAAGCTGTACACTCACTACTTTACATTGTAGCAAGTGTCATTCTTCAGTGTTGTCACATGAAAACATAGAATAAAATATTTACAAAAATGAGGGGTGTACCCACTTTTGTGAGATACTGTGTATATCTCTATGGACTGGCATTGAAAGATGGACTCACTTTGATATATATATATATATATAGATAGATAGATAGATAGATAGATAGATAGATAGATAGATAGATAGATAGATAGATAGATAGATAGTATTTTATTTTATCAATATTATCTTTTATGATCACTGATGAACTTTATATATGGATTTATCTTTGCACATAACATATTGAAGGAGAGCACTGCACCCTTGAAGGTGGAATGATACCACAGACACATATCAGGAATATAAAATGTTGGGGTAACAAACACTTGCATTCAGCTACAACAGCTGCTAACCTGATATACAGTATACTGTATTTATTTTCAATAAGTCTTTATTACGTTTTGATATTTAAACATAGGGGAAACAAAAGGTCAATAAAGACCAAAAATATCAGTTGTAAAACACAGTAAATGAATTGCAAGATTAAACAATGTTTACATCTTTGTAAAAAGTAGGAAATACTCTCTGCAGAATTGTGACTAATTTTGCCCTCTCTAGCTTTAGTAAATAAACCCCTATATGTCTTTGGGATCAGGTGATAAAGTGGTCAGAAGGAAAGAAAGGAGTAGGAGAGAAACAGGAAGGAAGAGGACCATGGGTACATGAGTCACTGAAGTCATAAGATTAAAGAAGAGGCATCAGATAACAGGACATAGACGGTGAGAAAGCCAGGGGGATATCACTGAGAACTTCCAATTGCAGTTTCTTGTGAGCAATTAGGAGCTCCATGTCACATTGATAATTTGGATCTGAGACCATATTGGCAATGGTAGGTGGAGACCAATGTGGTGTACGCCGTAATCTGGTGATGTACAGCTTATCCGCTAAAAGTAGGTGGATGATTACCGATTTAGAGTTGGGTGGGAGATTTTCTATCCCAATGCATAGTAAAGCAAGGGTTTGGGTTAGCAATTATTTGTTGGCCTGATATGGCAGATATGAGAGTGAAAATTTTCCGCTAGTAAGATCATAGAGATTTACAGTACCATAGATATGGGCCAAGGTGCCTTGATCACCACATTTTTTCCAGCATATGGAGTGGTTATCGGGGTACATTTTCGCTAGTTTGAAGGATGTAAGGTACCAGTGATGTAGAACTTCTAAATAAAGTTTCCAGTGATTGGAACAATGAGAGGCTATGCTGGCAGCAGCGAATGTCTTTTCCACATGTGGTGTCGAGAAAGTCTCACTCAACTCCTGTTCCCAGTTCTGTAGGGATGTAATCTGGGATAACGGGCTGTCATTGTTTAGAGTGGAGTAGAAAAGGGAAACATCTTTTTTAGGATATTGGTCATTAAAAAAGAATAGATAGGAGGGGCATGGTCAGGACTCGGAAGAAGGCGGATGTGTTTCTGGAGGGCTCCGGAGCTCTCGGTTAAAGTCCACCGACATCCTTCCTCCACAAGGCTTGGTGAGCACATCCAGATACCCACGGTATCCTCCCCGATAGATTGAGCTAAAAAGTTCTGCTGCTTCACATGGGCCTCCGCAGTACCGGAAAATTTAGGCCACGGCTTTACCCATGCCTAGGCTGCAACATCCAGCGTGGCCATCCAGCCTCTATCTGCCTGCTCCTAGCCCTGAAAAACAGCACTGGGGACCCCTCATCCCCCCTGACAGGCCGGGCTAAAAATAACAGCTGCCTTGCACGGTCCTCCGTGGCACCCGCATATTTAGTCCACGGCTTTACCCGCGACTAGGCCGCAGCATCCAGCATGGCCATCCGGCCCCATCCGCTCACTCTAGGCCCTGAAACACATTACTTGGGAACCCAAAACCCCCCAGACCCCAAGGCCAGTCGACCCAGACACTGAGACTTTTACAAATCAAAGACTGGGCTGCGATCACATTGGGCCTGGAGCGGTAGCCATTCTGTACAGCAGCGGCATGGATCTGGGACTTGGGTCAGTTCATACCTGGTCTGGAACATGGGGAAAATGCTAGCTTAAAGTAAGAACCCTGGCACAGCGGGGAGAACAGCACCAACTATAACGAGATCAACGAAGTAGTGATGGGCAAAATTGGACGCCAGCTGCCCTCCTCCAATACCCCTTACTCAACTAGGCTAAACCTTCCTGAACTATGCCGCACCCAACCCCCGTCCACCTCTGAGACCTCTGCATCCCACTCATCTCCGTCCGCCATGGCACGCAAACAGTCAGAGGGAACCCAGAAGAACAAACAATCTGTCGACCAAGAAACACTGCTCACTCTCATTAACCAGATGCCCAAGGTCACAGATCTCCAATGCCTCGCATCGGATATCAAGGGAGCACTGTTGGATGCGGTTTCGGACCTTAAGGATGAGCTAAGAGGACTAAACGACAGACTAGAGGAGGTGGAAAGAGCGGCTGGCCATCATGATGCCGACATTCAGGAACTCCAACAGCATGGCACCTGATACCATTTACACCTAATACACATACAGAGGAAACTTGAGGACCTCGATAACAGGGGCTGCAGGAGTAACCGCCGCATCCGTGGAGTCCCTGAAAGCATTGAACACAACCAAATCCCTCTTGCCCTACAATCTCTAGTTAACAACATCCTGGAGAAGCCCCAAGATGCTCCGGTGGAGTTCGAGCGGGTGCACAGAGCCCTGCGAACCAAGGGGTAGAGAGATGGACCCACCGAGGGATATCCGCTGTTGCTTCATGGACTACAAATTGAAAGAAGAGGTAGCTATCCGGGCCCGCGAACAACAGGAAATCACATTGAATGGAGTGGAGATCAAAATATTCCAGGACTAGAGTTGAGCGAACCCAGACTGTAAAATTAGGGTCCGTACCGGACTTTTTGGTGTCCGTGCCCCTAACCCGACCCGGTATTTTTGGCGCCTTTTCTATAGCTGCTGGGCAGCCAATCAACAAGCTTTTCACTAGTTTGCCCTTAGAAGCCATCACAGCCATGCCTACTAATGGCATGGCTGTGATTGGCCAGTGCATCATGTGACCCAGCCTCTATATGGGGCTGGAGTCACGTAGCGCCACGTGTCAGATCACCTCAGACTAGAGTAGGGAGAGCTTCATGCCGCTGCTGTGAGAGAAAGATTAGCATTCACAACCATCTCAGACTGCATTAGGGAGACCTTCATTGTGGTCCTGTGAGGGAAACATTAGCATTCAGAACCATCTTATAGTGCATTAGGGAGATGTTCCTGTCTGTGCTATGAGGGGGACATTAGCATTCAGAACCATCTTATAGTGCATTAGGGAAACGTTCCTGTTGGTGCTCTGAGGGAGAGATTCTCATTCTAAAACCATCTACTACTGCATTAGGGAAACGTTCCTGTTGGTGCTCTGAGGGAGAGATTATCGTTCTTAAACCAACTACTACTGCATTAGGGAAACGTTCCTGTTGGTGCTCTGAGGGAGAGATTCTCATTCTAAAACCATCTACTACTGCATTAGGGAAACGTTCCTGTTGGTGCTCTGAGGGAGAGATTATCGTTCTTAAACCAACTACTACTGCCTTAGGGAAACGTTCCTGTTGGTGCTCTAAGGGAGAGATTATCGTTCTTAAACAATCTACTACTGCATTAGGGCCAGGTTCCTGTTGGTGCTCTGAGGGAGAGTTTATTGTTCTAAAACCATCCACTACTGCATTAGGGCCAGGTTACTGTTGGTGCTCTGAGGGAGAGTTTATCATTCTAAAACCAACTACTACTGCATTAGGGCCAGGTTCGTGTTGGTGCTCTGAGGGAGAGATTATCGTTCTAAAACCATCTACTACTGCATTAGGGAGAGGTTTCTGTTGGTGCTCTGAGGGAGAGTAAATCGTTCTAAAACCAACTAATACTGCATTAGGGCCAAGTTCCTGTGGGTGCTCTGAGGGAGAGTTTATCATTCTAAAACCAACTACTACTGCATTAGGGCCAGGTTCCTGTTGGTGCTCTGAGGTAGAGATTATCGTTCTAAAACAAACCACTACTGCATTAGGGCCAGGTTCCTGTTGGTGCTCTGAGGGAGAGATTATCTTTCTAAAACCATCTACTACTGCAATAGGGAGAGGTTCCTGTTGGTGCACTGAGGGAGAATTTATCGTTCTAAAACTAACTACTACTGCATTAGGGTCAGGTTCCTGTTGGTGCTCTGAGGGAGAGTTTATCGTTCTAAAACCATCCACTACTGCATTAGGGAGAGGTTATCATTCTAAAACCAACCCACTACTGCATTAGGGCCAGATTTCTGTTGGTGCTCTGAGGGAGAGATTATCGTTCTAAAACCATCTACTACTGGATTAGAGATAGGTTCCTGTTGGTGCTCTGAGGGAGAGTTTATCGTTCTAAAACCAACTACTACTGCATTAGGGAGAGGTTCCTGTTGGTGCTCTGAGGGAGAGTTTATCGTTCTAAAACCAACTACTACTGCATTAGGGCCAGGGTCCTGTTCGTGCTCTGAGGGAGAGTGTATCATTCTAAAACCAACTAATACTGCATTAGGGCAAGGTTCCTGTTGGTGCTCTGAGGTAGAGATTATCGTTCTAAAACCAACCACTACTGCATTAGGGCCAGGTTCCTGTTGGTGCTCTGAGGGAGAGTTTATTGTTCTAAAACCATCCACTACTGCATTAGGGAGAGGTTCCTGTTGGTGCTCTGAGGGAGAGTTTATCGTTCTAAAACCAACTACTACTGCATTAGGGCCAAGTTCCTGTGGGTGCTCTGAGGGAGAGTTTATCATTCTAAAACCAACTACTACTGCATTAGGGCCAGGTTCCAGTTGGTGCTCTGAGGTAGAGATTATCTTTCTAAAACCAACCACTACTGCATTAGGGCCAGGTTCCTGTTGGTGCTCTGAGGGAGAGATTATCGTTCTAAAACCATCTACTACTGCAATAGGGATAGGTTCCTGTTGGTGCACTGAGGGAGAATTTATCGTTCTAAAACCATCCACTACTGCATTAGGGAGAGGTTCCTGTTGGTGCTCTGAGGGAGAGTTTATCGTTCTAAAACCAACTACTACTGCATTAGGGCCAGGTTCCTGTTGGTGCGCTGAGGGAGAGATTATCTTTCTAAAACCATCTACTACTGCAATAGGGATAGGTTCCTGTTGGTGCTCTGAGGGAGAGTTTATCATTCTAAAACCAACTAATACTGCATTAGGGCCAGGTTCCTGTTGGTGCTCTGAGGTAGAGATTATCGTTCTAAAACCAACCACTACTGCATTGGGGCCAGGTTCCTGTTGGTGCTCTGAGGGAGAGTTTATTGTTCTAAAACCATCCACTACTGCATTAGGGAGAGGTTCCTGTTGGTGCTCTGAGGGAGAGTTTATCGTTCTAAAACCAACTACTATTGCATTAGGGCCAGGTTCCTGTTGGTGCTCTGAGGGAGAGTTTATCGTTGTAAAACCATCCACTATTGCATTAGGGAGAGGTTCCTGTTGGTGCTCTGAAGGAGAGTTTATCGTTCTAAAACCAACTACTACTGCATTGGGGCCAGGTTCCTGTTGGTGCTCTGAGCGAGAGATTATCGTTCTAAAACCAACTACTACTGCATTAGGGCCAGGTTCCCGTTAGTGCTCTGAGGGAGAGATTATCATTCTAAAACCAACTACTACTGCATTAGGGCCAGGTTCCTGTTGGTGCTCTGAGGAGAGTTTATCGTTCTAAAACCATCCACTACTGCATTAGGGAGAGGTTCCTGTTGGTGCTCTGAAGGAGAGTTTATCATTCTAAAACCAACTACTACTACATTGGGGCCAGGTTCCTGTTGGTGCTCTGAGGGAGAGATTATCGTTCTAAAACCATCTACTACTGCATTAGGGAGAGGTTCCTGTTGGTGCACTGAGGGAGAATTTATCGTTCTAAAACCAACTACTACTGCATTAGGGTCAGGTTACTGTTGGTGCTCTGAGGGAGAGTTTATCGTTCTAAAACCAACTACTACTGCCTTAGGGCCAGGTTCCTGTTGGTGCTCTGAGGGAGAGTTTATCGTTCTAAAACCAACTACTACTGCATTAGGGCCAGGTTCCTGTTGGTGCTCTGAGGGAGAGATTATCGTTCTAAAACCATCCACTACTGCATTAGGGAGAGGTTCCTGTTGGTGCTCTGAGGGAGAGTTTATCATTCTAAAACCAACTACTACTGCATTAGGGCCAGGTTCCTGTTGGTGCTCTGAGGAAGAGAAAATCATTCTAAAACCATCTACTACTGCATTAAGGAGAGGTTCCCGTTTGTGCTCCGAGGGAGAGTTTATCGTTATAAAGCCATCTCCTACTGCATTAGGGAGAGGATCCTGTTGATGCTGAGAGGGAGAGATTATTGTTCTAAAATCATCTCATACTGCAGTAGGGATAGGTTCCTGTCAGTGCTGTCAAAGACAGATTATCGTTCTAAAATCATCTCATACTGGTGTAGGGAGAGGTTCCTGCTGCTGTTGTGAGCGGTGCATTTCTTGCACAAAAATAAAAAGTGCAGCTACAATTTTCTTTTTTTTAAAAAAAATAAGAATAATAATTTAATATTTTTTTTTTGTATTAATAAATAGTGCAACATGTACATTTGTGTCCAGAATGAGCAGAGCATCAAATAAGGGACGTGGTGGTGGTCGTGGTGCTGCTGGTGCTGCTGGTGTTGGTGGTGTTGCTGAAGCTCCTGTTGCAAGGAGAGGACGTGGTCGATCTGTGCCAGCTACACGCACACGTGAAACACCTTCCTCAGGTAGCCAGCAGAACCTTCAATATTATATGGTAGGCCTGAATGCCACTCAACGAATGGTGAGGCCAGAACAAGTACAGGCGATAGTAGATTGGGAGGCTGACAATGCCTCCAGTTCCTTCACATTGTCTCCCACCTGGTCCCTTGATGAAAGCTCAGAGTTGGTAACTGAACCCCATGGCCATCTGTCTTTCACCTCAGCCCCTTGTAAATCAGCTAAGCAGTCTGGGCCCCAAGTCATGCAGCAGTCTCTTATGCTTTTTGATGACTCTGCTGCTGTTCTTTCCATGGACCATGCACATAGCCCTGGCCCAGAAGTGGAAGACATTGAGTGCACTGATGCCCAACCACTTCTGGTTCAGGATGAGGACATGGGAACACCATGGCAGCACGTCTGTGATGATGATGACGAAACACAGGTGCCAACTGCTGCGGCTTTCTACAGTGTGCAGACTGACAAGGAGGGCAGGGGTGAGGGGTGGGTGGAAGATGATGTGGAGGATGATGAGGTCCTAGACCCCACATGGAATGAAGGTCATGCGAGTGGCATGTGCAGTTTGGAGGAAGAGGTGGTGGTCGCACAGAGGCACCAGCACAGCAAAAGAGGAAGCAGGTTGCAAAAGCGGAGCGAGCGTCCCCTAGACAGTATGCCTTCTACTACCCACCGCACCCAGGAACCTAGCACACCAAAGGCAGCTCAAAGGCGTTCCCCGGCGTGGCAGTTCTTCAGACAATGTGCTGACTACAAGACACAAGTGATTTGCACACTGTATAATGAGAGGCTGAAGCGAGGCAGAAATGTTCTAAAGTTGAGCACAACCTCCATGACCAGGCAGCTAAATGCAAAGCACTTGCTGCAGTGGAATAATCCTCAAAATCCAAGAAAGGTCTCGGCCTCCTCCTGCTTCCTCTTCTACTGCTGCCTCGGCCTCTTCCTCTACCTCTACAGTGCCAGTGTCACCTGCCACCCAGCAAACAGACGATCTGACAGCAACGCCACCATGTCCGCCACCGTCCCCAAGCATTTCCACACGGTCCCATGGAAGTTTACAGCTCTCCATCTCCCAAACACTGGAGAGAAAGAGGAAGTACCCCCTTTCCACCCGCAATCCCTGGCCCTGAATGCCAGCAACGCCGTCTGTGGCAAGGTCCACATAACCACTGATACGTGTACCAGTAAGCACGGGCAGGGGCGCTATATCTCACTAACTGCACACTGGGCAAATGTAGTGGCGGGTGGGCCTGAGGCGGCTAGCCATTTGGCGCATTTCCTTCTGCCACCGAGGATTGCAGGGCATTTCTCTTTGCCTCCTGTTGCCTCCTCCTCCTACTGCGCTTCCTCCTCCTCCTCCTCCTCTACCACCTCCTCATCCGCTCAGCGTAACACCTTCACCACCAACTTCAGCACATCCAGGGAGAAACGACAGCAGGCTGTTTTAAAACTGATATGTTTGGGGGATAAACCCCACACTGCGCAGCAGCTGTAGACGGGCATTGAACAACAGACCGATGAGTGGTTGTTGCCAGTGAGTCTCAAGCCCGGCCTCGTGGTGTGCGATAATGGGCAAAATCTCATAGCAGCTCTGGGCCTAGCCAGTTTGAAGCACATCCCTTGCCTGGCGCATGTGCTGAATTTGGTGGTGCAAAAATTTCTAAAAAACTTCCCGGATATGTCAGAGCTGCTGCAGAAAGTGCGGGTCATCTATGCACGCTTTCGGTGTTCTTACCCTGCTGCTGCTTGCCTGTCTGTGCTGCAGCAGAACTTCGGCCTTCCCGCTCACCGCCTCCTATGCGACGTGCCCACAAGGTGGAACTCCACCTTGCACATGCCGGAGAGACTGTGCGAGCAGCATCAGGCAATAGTGGAGTTTCAGCTGCAGCACACACGGGTCAGTCACTCTGCGGAACAGCACCACTTCACCACCAACGAGTGGGCCTCCATACGAGACCTGTGTACCATATTGCAGTATTTTGAGTACTCCACCAACATGGCCAGTGCCAATGATGCTGTTCTCAGCGTTATTATCCCACTTCTATGTCTCCTTGAAAAAACACTTTGGACGATGATGGAAGAGGATGTGGCACAGGAGGAGAAGGAAGAGGAGCCATTTCCACAGTTATCAGGCCAGTCATTCACAAGTGGCTCGGAGGGTGGGTTCCTGCACCAGCATAGGCCAGCTAAAAAATTTTCAAGCCAGGGACAGTTCTGGAGGATGAGGAGGACGAGGATGATGAGGAGGAACTGTGTTCACAGCAGGGTGGCACCCAACGCAGCTCGATGGCATCACTGGTGCGTGGCTGGGGGGATACGGAGGACACAGATGAAACACCTCCCACAGAGGACAGCTTGTCTTTGCCTCTGGGCAGCCTGGCACACATGAAGGACTACATGCTGCAGTGCCTGCTCAACGACAACCGAGTTGCCCACATTTTAACTTGTGCTGATTATTGGGGGCCACCCTGCTGGACAACGTGGACAAGGACATCGGAGCATGATCGGAAGATGCGCGACTCCAAGCGCACTCTGGTAGACACGCTGCTGAGGGTATTCCCAAATGACACCGGGGGCTCAGTGAAAGCACAAGGCGAAGGCAGAGAATGAGGAAGAGGTCACCAATGCAGCTGTGGCACCGCCAGCACCTCAGAAGGCAGGGTTAGCATGTCCAAAATGTGTAAAAGCTTTGTCAGCAGCACGCCACCACAAACAGCACCACCAGCTGATAGGCAACATCTTAGCAGGAGGCAGCATTACAGCAACATGGTGGAAATAGTATGTGTCACGTACCTAACGGTGGAGTCTGTCTTGTGCAGGGAACAACCGCTCTTGCGCACCCGATTCAAGGACCCCTGGTAGTGGAGACAGAGGCCCAAGAGTGCGGGATGGCACGAGGGCTGGAGGGTCACCGATGGTGTAGTGAGGCTCCAGGAGACGTGCAGGTAGAAGGATGGTCGTACAGGCTGGGTCGGCAATAGGCAGGCAGGAAGGTACAAAGGATCAGGCAAAAGAGTCCAAGCAAGGTTCGTTAATGGGCGGGCAACAGAGGTACAAGGGAGCAGACAATCGGATGGTCGTGGGTAGCCGGGGTCGGTGCAGGTAGCAGACAGCAGGTCAGGACAAGCCGGGTCAACAGGAGGCAGAACAACACGGGGAACAGGTATCAGGAGCCGAGGCTTACAGGTCGGGAACGCTGTAGAACGAGCAGCACTTGTTCTCAGGAGTCTCCAGGTTTAAATAGGCCCATTTGGCGCCGTTTCCGGTCAGGGGGACCCACCTTCCGACCAGAGAAAGTGTCCAGAACCATGGGCTTCAGCAGTGATGCATGGAAAACCGGGTGGATCCGCAGAGAAGAAGGCAGATCCAGCTCAAAAGCCACCCGGTTTATCTTCCTCTTAACTGGGAATGGTCCCAGAAATCTTGGGCCCAACTTCTTGGAGGGGCAAGCCAATTTTAAATTTTTAGTGGAAAGCCAAACACGATCGCCTGGTTGGAGTTCCAGCTCCCCCCGCCTTCTCTTATCATAAGCCTCCTTGTTGGAGTCCCGAGCTGTCGATAGAGTCTCCTGTAAAGTCTTGCAGTTAGATTGGAGGAAGCTGGTAATATCTTGCGCTGCCGGGACAGAACTTTCCGGATTCAGGTCGGGCAGGAACGTAGGATGGAACCCATAGTTGGCCCAGAATGGGGACTGCTGGGTGGCCGAGTGAATGGTGTTG
>BLSH010198231.1:9874-27532 GCA_018402905.1 Glandirana rugosa
AATCGTTAGAGGACCCGTCACTCATTCAATCACCTACCTCCATTACCTCCTACTTCATCTCGCAATTTCCATCTTTTCTCAACTACCCCCGAGGCACTCTCCAACAGTTACTCTCACTATTTCATCCAGACAAACCGTCACACCTCCGCCCTTACCATAAACACCTCCCGTCTAAATATAACCGACTTTAGAACGACACTGAATCAGAATGCAGTGTCTGCGAGTTCTCGCGCCGAGACAAAAAACTCCGAAGACCATAGCAGACAGACGGTCCCAACATCGCCAGCCCCGGACTAAGACACACATCACTCCCCCCGGTTCCATAGATCCACTGTCATCCACCCTAGATACCTTGGCCCCCCTCACTACACACAGAATCAGGCCCCGACCGCTACAACCCTGGCAGACAGACGATACCAGAAGCCTCAAAAAACAGAGCCGCGCTCTTGAGCGTCTGTGACGTAAGACTAAGTCACAGCAAGATTTCAGCCAATATAAATCTGCCCTCCACAAATACCATTCCCGCCTCCACACTGCCAAACAGACCTACTTTATCACTCTCATTGACAACCTCTCACGGAGCCCCCATCAACTCTTTTCTACCTTTAACGCTCTACTTCATCCTCCATTACCTCCATCCACTAACTTACTCACTGCCCAGGAGATTGCTAATCACTTTAAAAATAAGATTGATACAATTCATCTCTACAGATATCTACCTCACCTCACAATCTTTGCCCTCCTGCACATTCAATGCTCTCATTTAACCCACCTACTATAGAGGAAGTCACTAAACTTCTAACACCCACCTAATCTCCTGCCCCCCAGGACCCTGTTCCTTCTCAAATACTACGGTCACCCTCTGACTCTATCCTACACTCTTTAACTCATATCTTTAACCTCTACCTCTCTACTGGCATTTTCCCCAACCCACTAAAACATGCACTTGTCACTCCCATACCAAAAAAGGCTGCGCTGGACACCACCAATCTTAACAACCTAAGACCCATTTCCTTGCTCCCTTTTGCCTCCAAACTCCTTGAACGTATAGTCTACCAACAACTGAGTGACCACCTCACTGAGAATAACCTTCTTGATCCCCTTCAGTCTGGATTTCGTCCACAGCACTCCACAGAAACTGCTCTACTAAAACTCACAAATGACTTACTAATAGCTAAAACCAACGGTCATTATTCCGTACTCTTACTCTTGGACCTCTCTGCTGCCTTTGATACAGTTGATCATCCCCTCCTCCTCAAAAAACTTAATTTGCTTGATCTCCATGGCTGTGCTCTCCGTTGGTTCGAATCTTACCTATCTCACTGCACCTTCAGTGTCACTTACAACTCCACTTCCTCCTCTCCAACTCCTCTTACCATTGGGGTCCCCCAAGGTTCTGTCCTTGGACCCCTACTATTCTCGATCTACACATCCTCCCTGGGTCAGCTGAAAACCTCCCATGGCTTCCGCTATCATTTATATGCCGATGACACCCAAATCTATCTCTCTACCCCTCAGCTCACCCCATCAGTCTCCTCACAGATCACTGCCTTACTAACAGACATACCAGCCTGGATGTCACACCACTTCCTCAAACGGAATCCTTATATTTACTCCCCCACGTACCCCTTTCCCTGACTTAAGATCAATGGCACGACTATAAGTCGGTCCCCACATGCCAGGGTTCTAGGGATCAGGACCACATCTAATCCCTGTCCAAATCATGCCGCCTTAGCCTCCGCAACATCTCTAGAATACGCCCCTTTTTAACTAATGACACCACCAAGCTTCTAATTCACTCCCTGGTTATCTCTCGCCTCGACTACTGCAACTCTCTCCTCATTGATTACCTTTAAATACACTATCTCCCCTTCAGTCCATAATGAATGCTGCTGCAAGACTCATCCACCTTGCCAACCGCTCAGTGTCCTTCACCCCTCTCTGTTCAAAGCACTAACAATAATTTACAAAGCCATCCACAACTCTGCCCCCAGCTACACCACTGTGCACAAAGCAAGCTCCATAAAGATACGAATGAGTTTGGGGTGGAGGAACTTGACTGACCTGCACAGAGTCCTGACCTCAACCCGAATACCATTGGGATGAATTAGAGCAGAGATTGTGAGCCAGGCCTTCTCATCCATATCAGTGCCTGACCTCACAAACCGGCTTCTAGAAGAATGGTAAAACATTCCCATAGACACACTCCTAAACCTTGTGGACAGCCTTCCCAGAAGAGTTGAAGCTGTTATAGCTGCAAAGGGTGGACCAACTCAATATTGAACCCTATGGACTAAGACTGGGATGCCATTAAAGTTTGTGTGCGTATAAAGACAGGCGTACTTTTGGTAATATAGTGTACATGCACAAATGAACATACAGTACATGCATGCGTCAGGGTGCCTGCACACAAAAATGTTGATTATGCTACATATATTACATATCGCCATGCAAACCAGAATGAGAGCAGTAATTATAGGCCCATAATCACAGTGAACTCTAAACTGATGACTTGTAGGGGCTTTTAAAGTGTCACCTATGGAAAATATAGGGTTCTGAAGTTGGTTGCTATTTCACAGGCGCACACAATTTTAAGGCCTGACATGTTGGGTATCTATTTACTCGACATAACCTCATCTTTTATAACTTAACAAACATCTGGGTAATATATTGCAGTTATCTGCCCTAAAATTAACTTAAGTGCAGTGGCGGCTGGTGAAATTTTAGGATGGGGCGCCAGACCCCGACCCTTCCTTTATGACCCCTTCCACTTCTCATAAGCCCCACCCCTTATAGTTTCCACCCCTTGTGTCGGGAGTATACAGCCCAGCATCACCAGATAGGGTATACAACATCACCAGATAGGGGTATACAGAGTCACCAGATAGGGGTATACAGAGTCACCATATCACAGTATACAGAGCCCAGATAGGGTATGCAGTCACCAGATAGGGGTATACAGAGTCCCAGATAGGGTATACAGTCACCAGATAGGGGTATACAGAGCCCCAGAGAGGGGTATACAGAGTCCCAGGTAGGGTATACAGAGTTCCAGATAGGGTATACAGTCACCAGATAGGGTATACAGAGTCCCAGATAGGGTATACAGAGTCCCAGACAGGGTATACATAGTCCCAGACAGGGGTATACAGAGTCACAGATAGGGGTATACAGAGTCCCAGATAGGGTATACAGCGTTTCAGATAGGGTATACAGTCACCAGATAGGGTATACAGAGTCCCAGATAGGGTATACAGTCACCAGGTAGGGTATACAGAGTCCCAGATAGTGTATACAGGCACCAGATAGGGTATACAGAGTCCCATATAGGGTATACAGAGTCCCAGATAGGGGTATACAGAGTCCCAGATAGGGTATACAGATAGGGCACTGACAGACCCCCCCCCCAAAGTCAGGACAAGAGCTCGGCTTGCGGAGAGCAGGCTGGCAGTGTGCAGAAAGGGCCGGCTCTACCACTAGGCGGAGTAGGCGGCTGCCTAGGGCGCCCCTACCACCAGGGACGCCCATCCGCTGTTGATCCGTCACTGTTCAGCATCAATCACTCATGTCACTGGAGATCCGCGGCTGGCAGCACCCCAGGGCGGTAAAATGAGGCGGATCCAGGGGCACAGGGGCAGGCCTGTGGACCACGGCTAAAGAAATGGGTAGAGAGGCTCTGCAAAAAATCTCTACCTCCGCCACCTCCATCGTATACATTGACAGGGCAAAGGGGCTGGAGTCAGGGGCAGAGCCAAAGGGGAGCGGGAAAATTAGGTTTCGCCTAGGGTGTCAAAAATCCTTGCCCCAGCCCTGTGTGCAGAGCTTCGCTTGCAGACAGCATGCTGGAGCCTGGAGTGCCAGTAAATCCGCCACAGTCCCGCCCCCGCCCACAGCATCCGATGCCAGTCAATCACTGGCTCAGGGCAGCCAATCAGACTATGTGTGTGCGCCTGTTCAGCGCACACACATAGTCTTTTAGGACTGTCCAATCGGCTCACTACTTGCTGTCAGCAGACAGCAAGGAACCGAGAAAAAAAAATGTCCATATACCGGCGCCTCCTGTAGGGGGTCAGGCTGGCTTTTTTTTTTTCTTGTCAGCGGCGGGGAGGTGGTGCCCAAGCACCCCTTATTGACCAGCCGCCGCTGCTTAAGTGTATTTTTTACTGTTATTTTGCTTTTCATAAACGATTGCTCTAATATTGTGTGACCTGAAATATTGAAAATATGACTATTTTATTGTCCAACATGTCTCTTTTCACAAAATATCAAATGTTTCTGAGATTTTAGATAATCTTCAGCCTTAAAATGATTTCTTATACATGTGTGCAAAAAAAAAAAAAAAATGCTTCTAGCAGTGAAAGGGTTAAACTACCTGGGGAATGTGACACCATGACTATTGCTGAAATTGTTTTCAAAGTGTTAGCTAGAGTTTGCCTTTAATTTGTTTTGTCCCTTACTAAAAGTCCATTTAAAACCACATGTCCATCAAAGACTACACTGTCTATGGAGTGGCAGCATTGTCACTCTGTTAAAGGAAGTAAAACAAAACAGATCTACTGTAAAGATCAACAGGTCACAAAATTATATTACAGGGGGACTCAAAAAATAAAAATGAGAGGTAAAGTTAGTAATTTACTTTAACCTATAGTTGCACAATAAAATCAAAGTGAATAAATATACATACAAAACACACATCTGAATAAACAACAATGCTGCATTTGTTAACATAGCGTTTATTCTTAATTAAAATAATCATTCAACATTGAAGGAAAAACCCTGAAATAATACTGAATAATAACAAAGGTTCAAACTGTGAGGACACGTGAAATCATTACTGGAAATGAAGACTAAATACAATAAACAGATGTTCCGAAAATGTGCTGAAGAATCAAGCTCTCTTTATGAATCGGAATCGTTGGTTTGGCTGTGTATACCAGTACAAGACGTGTTTGTGTAATCTTCAATGTTAAACTTTTTAAAAAGTTTAAACTGTTTCATGAATCTTTGATACAGTGGTTCACCTACCTTCTAGGAATATGCTCCTGCCTTTTATTTTGTATTAGATTCCATTTACAAAGCTGCTGTGACTTGTTGGACTTTGTATTGTTTTGTATTATTGATGATCTAATACTCTGCTTTTTGACATAATAATGTACTGCTCTTATATTTCTAATAAATTAGTCCTGTTTGGGAAAAAAACAGTTTTATGAATTAGTCGTAACTACAGAAAAACATGTTGGTGACATCTGAAGCAATACTAAACCTACACTAACATAATACTGTGTTTCCCCGAAAATAATACCTACCCCAAAAATAAGACCTATCTTGATTCTCTAGGATGGCTGCAATATAAGCTCAACCCCGAAAATACATAGTTAAAGTCATTTAAAATCATGAAATTATTATTAATTATTATTATAATTATAAAATTCAGCTTTAAATGTAAAATCATATAATCCACGCCGTAAAAGGATTATATAATCTCCAGTGTGTGTCTTTATGTAACATTATTGTAGAAAATTTCTTATTTACAGTGCCGCTGGGCACTCATGTGACCCTCCGGAGCTCTCCTACTCCTGGCTGGCGTCAGTGGTCCCTCCCTCTGCAGTGCTCAGGGATCTGGGCATCTCCCTAAGCAGTGCTCAGAGAGGGGAAGAAGAGCTTCGGTGGGTCATGTGAGCGCCCAGCGGCGCTGTAAATAAGGTATTTTCTACAATGTTACATAAAGACACACACTGGACATTATATAATCCCTTTACAGAGCCGATTACATGATTTTACAAGCACTTTAAATAGAGTTTATTTTCAGGCTAGGGCTTATATTGCAGCTATCCTAGAAAATCCAGATGGATCTTAGGGTTTATTTTGGAAGTTACAGAGAGGCTGACTCCAGAGCTGATAGGGAGGGAGGGGGAGAGAAACAGGTGACTCAGGAACTATAAAAAAAAAAAAAATGTATTGTTTTATTCCTGTAAACAAAAAATGTAGATTATTGTACATAAATAAATAAGACATCCCCTGAAAATAAACCCTAATTCGTTTTTTGTAGCCAAAATGAATATAAGACCCGGCCTTATTTTCAGGGAAACATGGTAGCTATTGGGACAATTGCCTTTACACACACATGAACTTTAATGGCATCCCTTGTCTTAGTCCGTAGGGTTCAATATTGAGTTGGCCCACCCTTTGCAGCTATAACAGCTTCAACTCTTCTTTGAATGCTGTCCACAAGGTTTAGGAGTGTGTCTATTGGAATGTTTGGCTATTCTTCCAGATGCACATTTGTGAGGTCCATAAAGACATGGATGAGCGATTTTGGTGTGGAGGAACTTGACTGGCCTGCACAGAGTCCTGACCTTAACCCGATAGAACACCTTTGGGATGAATTTGAGAGACTGTGAGACTGTGAGCCAGGCCTTCACGTCCAACATCAGTGCCTGACCTCACAAATGCACTTCTGGAAGAATGGTCACACATGGGATGCCATTAAAGTTAATGTGCGTGTAAAGGCAGGTGTCCCAATACTTTTAACAATATAGTGTATATTGTATAGTCCATCAGTCCCTGTCCTCATGAAGCTTACAATCTAAAGTCCCTAACTCATATTTGTACATACACATACTAAGGCCAGTTCAGACAGGATCCATTTGACTTACCAGCAAGTCTTTGGAGTATGGGAGGAAAACAATACAGGCACAGGGAGAACATTCAGCCCCTGTTCACACCGGTGAACACACAGGTCCAAATCACATGACAAATTACACCGTATTGCCGGCAATGGAACTGTTCAAATTAGTGCAACGCTGACTTTGTATGGCTGCACCGATTTGAAAAAAGTTTCCTGCACATCTTTTGAGATTTCTGGTGCGACTTGCATAGACATCTGTGTATGAAGTCACACAGATGTCAGCCAAGTCACACTGACCTGCGGCTTTTAAATCCTGTGATTTCAAGTGAAGTCGCACAATTTCAAAGTCGGATTCGATGTGAACGAGGGCTCAAACTCCAGACAGGTAATGTTGTGGTTAGGATTCTAACCAACAAACGTAGTGCTGCTAAGCAGAAGTGTTAACCACATAGCCACTGTGCTGCCCTGAAATGTCCAAACTCCAACAGATGCCTCCAACTAAATGGAGTCTCTTATTTTTTACTGAGAAATGAAAGTTGGCCACCTCCCTTCGAAAACCTTCTTATGTGCCTCAAGAAGGTGGTCAAGAGAATTGAAGAAAATCTCTTCTGTGGGGACACAGCCCCTAAAACTTGACACACCACCATGGTCCTCCATAATCAGCTTTAGCTTTATTTTTCGTTGCATGCTGCCACTGTGTGGAAAGCCCTACAGATTTATACCTTGAGCCAGAAAAAAATGATGAGGCTAATTATTGAGGATTTAGAACAGAAAAAGAGCAGCGCCAATCTAAATGCAGCAGTATAAAAACATCTTTTTTAAAAAGACAAATGGCAACTCACAAGATAAAAGCATTGTCAGTGCATGTATGGCAATAGGCCTTATGTAGAGATTCATCCACTCGCTCAGGGGGGCGGGCTGCAGGCAGGGAACACTGGTTGCCGCTGGTTCCGGCTGAGCTGGTGGCTTTCAGCACTTCCAGAGACTCAGGGAGGACTCAGGAACCGCCACTGACATCACTACCGGGTGCAGGATGTAGTGAGAGGTGCTCGCGTTTGGAGCATTCCTGCTCCTTCCTCAGGCGGTTGCCTGATTGCCTGAGAAAGGAGGACGAATGCTCCCAACACGAACACCTCCCACTACATCCTGCACCCGGTAGTGATGTCAGCAGCGGTTCCTGAGCCCCATCTGAGTCTGTGGAAGTGCTGGAACCCACCAGTTCATCCAGAACCAGCAGCCACCAGTGTTCCCTGCCTGCAGCCCATCCTCCTGAAGAAGTGGATGAACCTCTACACAAGGCCTATTGCCACACATGCGCTGAAAACACTTTTATCTTGTGAGTTGCCATTTGTCTTTGTAATAAAGATGTTTTTATCTGCTGCACTTAGATTGGCGCTGCTCTTTTTCTGTTCTATGTCCGCACAGAGTCCCTTCTAGTTTTTTTCAGAGTCTGCAGCCGTCTTAAGCCAGAATTTTACCTTCTGAGACCTCAATACACACCTTGGACTTTCTACCCACGGGTGACAGACTGATCCGGTGCTCCCACATTCTCTCCATCCAGCTCCCAGGGCACACAACAGGTTACATGTTTGTCTTGTAATTATTGAGGATTAGCAGCCGTCTACACCCAGGGTTAGCATGGAAGGGCAAGGTCAGATAAAGAGCCACTGCACCCATTTTAGAATAAGGGACTTGAAAATTTTCTAAGCTACATACAGTATATTTTTACTTGATATTTTTCAGTGTCACATGTGACAGGATTCAATTACCCTTAATTTATCAAATTGTTCAAAATCAGAAAATAAACACATAACAAAGTGAAAAAAATACCTATTACATGACCTCATAAACATGAACATAAAACAGTGTAAGCAGCAAATTTTCTGTGAGACATAAACACAGTACAAAAATTTTAGAATATATAGAATTGCGCTAGATAAATCAAAAACAAAATATAATTCACCAAAACTAAATTGGTTAAATTGACAGAACAGTCCACAAGTGTTGTGATAATAGATCTTATATACAATTGGTGTCGATCTTCAACATCCACCACCTATTAGTGATATTGTGTATCAGTGCCTCCGCCATTAGCTGAAAAACTCGCTTACCAGCTGCTATAGACCCCTCATTACAAGGGATCATTTGCGCTTATGGTTTAAAACCCAGCCAAGTCCTTTTCCCTGATCAAGTAACTCTCCTGCACTGGATCACCCCTTGTCATCGCATTGTAAGTCTAAATGTCTGGTCCCACATCTCTGCTGGGAAAGAAGCCTTGATTTTCCTCTGAATGTAATCTGTAGAAGCCAGTTCTAAGGGCCTGGGACCAGAAATGTATGCTTACAACACGATGACAAGGGGCAATCCAGTGCAGGAGAAGGCCTTGGTTGGGTTTTAAGTCATAAGTACAAATGACCCCTTGTAATGAGGGGTCTATAGGAGCTAGTAAGCGAGTTTTTCAGTTTTTGGTGGAGGCACTGATGCACAAGATCACTAAAAGGTGGTGGATGGTGAAGATCAACACCAGTTGTACATAAGATCTATTATCACAACACTTGTGGATTGTTCTGTCAATTTAACCAATTTCGTTTTGGTGAATTATATTTTATTTTTGTTTTATCTAGTACAATTCTATATATTCTAGAAAATCAACAATATATGAGTTTCTGAAGCTGGTGCTATGGTTATTTGTATCATTAGATGCTGTTACAACATAATAGGAACTGTACATGTATATTCCTGTTACTGGTTTACAAATTAGATTTATGCTAACCTTGGGGCAAACAGCTAAATGCACCAGAGTGAGTAATCTTAACATGGAATTAGAATCTCATACTTCCATGCCTGCCAGCTGTCCCTACCCACCCAACCAGGAAATAGGTCCCTGCATAAAAAAAAAAAAGAATGGAGGGCCCCTGGTTCCAATCAACCCTTCTTGCAGGTCAGTCACTTGACACATCTGGTCCTCTTCCTCTTCTCTGGTTCTGGGTGGTCTTAAACCTCTTCCAGTCCAAACATCTCTTTAACTGGGCTATTAGCCCTGGGGACAGGAAGGTCTGTCCGATCACATGACCACTGTGACTGGCTGTGACAGTTGCCACATGATCAGGAGCCAGTCCTACCAGCTCTCGATCATTACTAGAGACCGGTAGCTGTCTTTGCACAGCACAGAAATCTCTGCCTGACATGGACACATATGTATAGCCCACTCTCTTTGTCACTGCACATATGTGTTATGTGGACCGCAAGAGGTTAATGATGCAGAAAAGTCAACATTGTTCCCTGCATTATTGTATGTCAAACTAAGTCCCCTCAGGGGCGGTCCCATGACATTCTCCACTGACAGGAAAATAGATGAATGACACTGGACCACAGGGTGAGTGAGTCAGTGGTGGACAGTGCCAGAGAGAATATGAGTATTGCAGTTGTAGCTGCTTTAAAAAAAACAAAAACAAATAAACATGTTTTAAAATGAAAAGTTAGCCTGGAGTTCTGGAGTTGTGCTTTAAGGGATACAGTGGTGTCACCTCCCTTCCTGAAGCCTGTTGATCAGACAATGAAGGGACAGCAATATGTTGATAATTCATTGACTGTGCTAACTCTGCCCCCTCCTCCTGTCAGCACATGTGAATGCAGCAAAGCCTGATTGACCCCTCTTATTGCCTCTCCCTTTCCCAGTCTGGGGGCTGCTGTACAGGGGCGACAAGAGACTAATATCAAGAAAGATTCAGATTCTTGCAATATTTGTACGCAAAATACATTGAATTATTTTTGATGGAATGGATATCTGTATTAGATGGTGTTACTTTGTATCTGCTAGCACTGTTCAGAGTTTACCAATATACCAATGGCCCTATACATTTGGTTAACTGGACATTAGCTGGACTGGCTGTATGACAGTATTAAGCATACCTCATGACACATCTGTAGGGTGTACCGTCTTTCTTACTTCAAGTTTAGTCATAAAAACTCAACTTCTTCACACTTCATCTCCTCCACCTGCAACCTCGCTGGTTTTCACTTCCTCTGAAAGAGAGAACCGAAGAAGCTTCAGGTATCACTGAACAAGACAACGTGTACTGCACTGAGCTGTGCAACATCAGGAATGTGAAACTACCAGGACAAACCACTCACAAACTATATTCTATCTATCTATCTATCTATCTATCTATCTATCTATCTATCTATCTATCTATTACATCTTCTGATTTATCTATCTTTTATATTTTTCTAACAGTGCTGGAGTTGGCACCGGCTTATGGGCCGTTTAATTGCCCCGTAACAACAGATCAAAATAATATTGATTTAATCTTGAAAGAAAAATACAATGAAGCATACTTTAATTGTTTACAAAAGATAGAAAATGGATTAACTAAAAGAAAGAAAACTTTACTATAGAGAAAAAGCTGTGTTAATGTAATGTACCAATAACAACTTAAAGTACATTAACCATAGACATCAGGTTCACATTACAGTTTATCTCTTAAAAGCTCATCTTCTTTCAGCTGTCAGTTTGTAAGAAATTTTGGTGTCTCCATCTAGCTGCAAACTACTTCCTTCAATGTTATCCCACCAGAACGTGTGCATGAGAAATCTTCAGAAACCAGCGAGGGGGACCCAAGGTTTGATTGGCTAGGGGCCTCCACAGAGTTTAATCTGGCATGACTTTCTTATATCTATCTATACATCTTCTGATCTATCTATCTATCTATCTATCTATCTATCTATCTATCTATCTATCTATCTATCTATCTATCTATCTATATATCTATCGTTTCTATTAGGCTGACCATACATTATCCAATTGTCTTCTCCAATTTTCTTTTAGATTTACTAAGGGCAAACCTAAACACTTTCAATTTGTGTGCAATCAGGCAGGCCATTGCACTACATAGTTGGAGGTAAATCTAAAGGAAATTGAACAAGAAAATTGTATAATGTATGTCCAGCCTTAATTATATATTTCTAACCATATATTTCATCTATCTATCTATCTATCTATCTATCTATCTATCTATCTATCTATCTATCTATCTATCTATCTATCTATCTATCTATCTATCTATCTGTGTATCTATCTATCTATCTATCTATCTATCTATCTATCTATCTATCTATCAATCTGAGGCTGGCCATACATTTTGTAATTTTCCTTTAGATCTACCAATACCATATAATATGAGGGCAAACCTAAACACTTTCAATTTGTATGCAACCAGACAGGCCCTTGCACTACATAATTGAATGTAAATATAAAGAAAATTGAATAAGATTTTATAGTGTTTGGCCAGCTTAATACATTATGTGATCTATATTTTATATCTTTCAAATCAATCAAACTGTCTATCTATCTATCTATCTATCTATCTATCTATCTATCTATCTATCTATCTATCTATCTATTCCTCTAATCTGATTTTGGGATAACGGTGAACTGGATGGGTTGATTTGTACAATTTTAAAGCTATTATTGCTCATAGTAGAACTCCAACCTTGTGATAAAAAAAAAAAAAAAAACATACTGCCTCCCCCCGGTCAGTAATCCGTGGAGTTTATTTCGAAAAGACTTCAAACAGTAATATCTTAACCTGTTGTCCCTCAATCTTTTCTGGACTACAATTGGATTGAGGCAAATTGAACATATAAATTCTGTGTGTGTCCAAGCTAACATATATAAGTATGGGCATAATTATATTTAAAAACCTTTCATAATATACTTTTATTTCATATTCTTTGTTATTCCATAGCAGTTACATGGTGATCCTGTCACATGCATGTATACACATACTAAGGTCCAGTTGGACAGGAGCCACATAACCTACCGCCATGAAGTATGCAGAGGAAACCCACACAAGCAGAGGGAGAACCTACAATTTCCATTGGTTGTGATTTAAAACTGATGACCATGGTGCTACAAGGCAGCTAACCACTGACCCATTGTGCTGTCCCTTCAGTCTTTGTGATAGACTCTGCCCACTACTCAAATAGACGCACACACTGCATTTATGGACACGTGACCACCATGAAATATAAAAAAAAAGGTATTTATGGAGCTGTAAAAAAAAAAAAATCAGTAATAATGGGATTAGGCAGTTCCTAGGTGTTTGTTTCTTATTGCTTTTTTAACTACACATCTCACACAACTACACATCTCTTCTTTTCTCTCCCCTCTCTTTTCTCTCTACAGTATTCATTTCTTTCTTTTTTCAACTCTCTTTCTTTTTCTGTATTTTCCATAATAGTTTATTATCTTGCACTCTGCACATAGTATCTTGGAGCTTTTAAGCACAGTTTTTATTCTGTGTGACGGGGTTACTCTGTATGGTCGTTCGTGATCATTTTAAGCTCTATTGACTTGCTTTGTATTGTTCCATTTAGGTCTTGCTGCACAACTAAACTTGTAAAACCTGCTTCCTTTTGAAAACAGAATGTATTGCATTGAGACTTGGACATGTTTTTATTTGTGCCTGTACACTGATGTGTAGTTTCAATAAAGTTAGGGCTGGTTCATGCCAGGAATCACACAAGAACGCAGTGCACGTTCCTATGTGACATTTGCACATATGCACATATGCACATTCAGTGCAGTGCGGTTCAATTTAAGCCTATTGATTTTGAATGTGTTGACTCGCACTGGACTGCACCAAATGTAGTGCATGCACGACATTAACCACTTCAGCTCTGGAAGGTTTACACCCCTTCCTGACCAGGCCATTTTTTGCGATACCGTACTGCATTGTTTTAACTGACGATTGCGCGGTCATGCAATGCTGTACCCAAATAAAATTGATGTCTTTTTTCCCCCCACAAATAGAGCTTTCTTTTGGTGGTATTTGATCACATCTGCAGTTTTTATTTTTTTTTAACAAAAAAAAGACTTACAATTTTGAAAAAAAAAAAAAATTTTTACCTTCTGTTATAAAGCATATCGAATAAAAAAATCCCAAAAAGCGTATATTGATTGGTTTGCTCAAGCATCTACAAACTATGGGATAGATTTATGGACTTTTAATTTTTTTTATTTATTTTACTGTTACTGGTAGCAATCAGCAAATTTTTAGTGGGACTGCGACATTGCGGCTTCCACTAAGTGACACTTTTTGGGGACCAGTGACACCAATACAGCGATCATGCCCTCCATTCCAGGGCATGCATGTCCTCCTATTCCTTCTGTATCAAACTGTATTGTAATTGTATTGCCTCCCTTTTTATTGTAAAGCTCTGTGTAAACTGTTGGCACTACAGTATATAAATCCTGTATAATAATAATAATAATAATAATGCATACTTTTTCTCTTTAACCGCTTGCTGCTCAGCATTCACATACAGTATCTCACAAAAGTGAGTACACCCCTCACATCTTTGTAACTATTTTACTATATCTTTTCATGTGACAACACTGAAGAAATGACGCTTTGCTACAATGTAAAGTAGTGAGTGTACAGCTTGTATAACAGTGTAAATTTGCTGTCCCCTCAAAATAACTCAACACACAGCCATTCGGGTCTAAACCGCTGGCAACAAAAGTGAGTACACCCCTAAGTGAAAATGTCCAAATCGGGCCCAATAAACCATTTTCCCTCCCCGGTGTCATGTGACTTATTAGTGTTTCAAGGTCTCAGGTGTGAATGGGGAGCAGGTGTGTTAAATTTGGTATTATCGCTCTCACTCTCTCATACTGGTCACTGAAAGTTCAACATGGCACCTCATGGCAAAGAACTCTCTGAGGATCTGAAAAAAAGAATTGTTGCTCTACATCAGTGGTTCTCAAATAGTGGGGCGCACCCCCCAGGGGGGGCGCGAGGCTCCGTAAAGGGGGGCACGTTTGACCTCGGCATCATTATCCGATGCAGAGTTCAGCCGGCGGCAGCGGGAGCGTGACAGCAAGCAGCGGCAGGGATTCGGGGAAGGTGGCCAGCGAGGAGGGCAGATACATGTGAGAGTGAGCTCTGCTCTACATAAAGATGGCCTAGGCTATTAGAAGATTGCCAAGAACCTGAAACTGAGCTGCAGCCAGGGGCGGACGGATAGGGGTCGCAGGAGTCGCCATGGCCCCCTGTATGCCTAGATTAGGAGGGGGATGAGAGATGGAGTGCTCCGTTCCTCAGCCGATCGGTGCTGCGGGGAGCTCGTCACACTGTTTACATTGTGAGTGTGAAAGTGAAAGCAAGTGTGCTGTGCTTTTTGTCTCCCCCTACAGTGCAGTACCCAGCATGAAGAGAGAAGGCACTGCCATTTTTAAGAGACTTTCTGCAATTCTGCATGTAGGTGTGTGTGTGGGTGCATGTATGTGTGTGGCTGCATGTGTGTGGGTACATGTGTGTGTGTGGGCACATGTGTGTGGGTGCATGTATGTGGGTGTGTACATGTATGTGGTTGGCTGCATGTGTGTGTCTGCATGTATGTGTGTGGGTGCATGTATGTCTTTGGGTACATGTATGTGGGTGGGTGCATGTATATGGGTTCATGTATGTGGGTGTATGTATATGTGTGGGTGCATGTATGTAAGTGCATGTACATATATATGTGAGTGTGTGTGTATTTATATATGTGTGTGCATGAATGTGTGTGTGTGTGTGTGTGTTTATATATGTGTACATATATACAGTATATATGTGTTTCTATATATGTGTGTGCATGTATGTATGCACATTCTATGTATGTGCTTTTAATCCTGGCCTCCTATGTGTACAATCACTAATTTTTTTTCCCCGCTTGTTCATAGTACCAGCACAAAAAATGCTGTTCCTCTGAAAGCGATCCATGCTCAGGCATTTGACAGCTAATAAAGAGGCAATCTGTTGCCTCCAGGCCGCCTGCTTTAACCCTCTAAATGCATCACCACTATGCTGCAACTGTGTGCAATGCACACAGTTGTGGAGTGGTTGCAGTGCTTCCTCATTCACCTAGGGGTAACCTTCAAGGGTACCCTGACTGTAAACAGATTGAGAAACTCTGGCATAGAGGAACCAATCTCTCCATTTTCCTCCTGCAGCCGCTGAATGCCTGCGGGAGGGAGTGGAGGAGAAGTGTGGGGGGAAATGGAGCGATCGGTTCCTTTTATATGCAGCCACACACTTGCGACCGGGCCCTGGCGTTCCGCCACCGGGCTCAGAGGAAAGGGCCCTGTCGGGGGGGCCCTTCCTGGTTTCTTGCATCGGGGCCCTGAGGGTTCTAGTTACGCCACTGGCTGCAGCACAGTGGCTAAGACCATACAGCAGTTTAAGAGGACAGGTTCCACTCAGAACAGGCCTCGCCATGGTCAACCAAAGAAGTTGAGTGCACGTGCTCAGTGTCATATCCAGAGGTTGTCTTTGGGAAACAGACATTTGAGTGCTGCCAGCATTGCTGTAGAGGTTGAAGGGGTGGGGGTCAGTCTGTCAGTGCTCAGACCATACGCCACACACTGCATCAAATTTGGTCTGCATGGCTGTCGTCCCAGAAGGAAGCCTCTTCTAAAGATGATGCACAAGAAAACCCGCAAACAGCTTGCTGAAGACAAGCAGACTAAGGATAGCGATTACTGGAACCATGTCCTGTGGTCTGATGAGACCAAGATAAACTTATTTGGTTCAGATGGTGTCAAGCCTGTGAGGCGGCAACCAGGTCTGGGGCTGCATGAGTGCTGCTGGCACAGGGGAGCTACAGTTCATTGAGGGAACCATGAATGCCAACATGTACTGTGACATACTGAAGCAGAGCATGATCCCCTCCCTTCAGAGACTGGCCGCAGGGCAGTATTCCAACATGATAACGACCATAAACACACCTCCAAGATGACCACTGCCTTGCTAAAGAAGCTAAGGGTAAAGGTGATGGACTGGCCAAGCATGTCTCCAGACTTTAATTAAGAGCTTCATGCAGGGCCGTCTTTAATACTGATTGGACCCTGGGCAAACATTTTCTTGGGCCCCCCCAGCTAGACTCAAAATGAGTTTGCTGCAGCAGATCAGGCAGGGATTGCAATTGGCTGCCAAAGGTTACAGCACATCATTACCACTCACTGATTAGTTGCTAGAGGTTACTGCACATCAATATTGCTCACTGATTGGTTGCTAGAGGTTACTGCACATCATAACCTCTGCATCAAATTGCGGATGTGGCCAAACTACCCTAGCATTGAGGGGTGCACTATATAAAAAGTGCATAGTTGAAAGGTGTGCTACATGCAGAGTTGAGAGGGAAAACTATGTACAGAATGCAGGGTTCAAGGGTATGCTAATAACAGAGTGCAGGGGTGCGCTATCTACAGAGCGAAGGTTGGGGGTGTGCTACGTGCAGAGTGCAAAGTTGGGGGGGGGCACTATGTGCAGAGTACAGGGTTGAGCTACATCCAGAGTGCAGGGTTGAGGGGTGCACTACGTACAGTGTGCAGGGTTCAGGGGCATGCTATGTACAGAGTGCAGGGTTCAGGGGTGCGCTACGTGCAGGGGTGCGCTATGTGCAGAGGTGCACAGCGCAGGGGTGCGCTAGGTGCACAGCGCAGGGGTGCTCTAGCTGCACGGTGCAGGGGTGCACTAGGTGCACAGTGCAGAGGTGCACAGTGCAGGAGTGAGCTAGGCGCACAGTGCAGGGGTGAGCTACGTGCACAGTGCAGGGGTGATTTACGTGCACAGTGCAGGGGTGAGCTACATGCACGGTGCAGGGTGAGCTACATGCGCAGTGCAGGGTGAGCTACGTGCACAGTGCAGGGTGAGGTGGGTGCAGAGTGCAGGGTGAGGTGGGTGCAGAGTGCAGGGTGAGGTGAATGCAGAGTGAGGTGAGTGCAGAGTGCAGGTTGAGGTAGGTGCATAGGCAGGGTGAGGTAGGTGCAGAGTGCAGGGGTGAGGTGGGTGCAAGGGGGAGATGGGTGCAGAGTGCAGGGTGAGGCGGGTGCAGAGTGCAGGGTGAGGTGGGTGCAGGGTGAGATGGGTGCAGAGTGCAGAGTGAGGTGGGTGCAGGGTGAGGTGGGTGCAGGGTGAGATGGGTGCAGGGTGAGATGGGTGCAGAGTGCAGGGTGAGGTGGGTGCAGAGTGAGATGGGTGCAGAGT
>BLSH010198231.1:40098-62616 GCA_018402905.1 Glandirana rugosa
ATTGTAAAAAGATTTCTAACGTGAAATTATAAGAGGTTCAATATATCTACTATACGTAAACTGTTTGTGGGTCACGTTACACTTGTTCTTTAATAGTTTACCAAAGTAAAAAACAAAAAAAACGATTTTAATAGGGTTTTTGACACTTAAAAATCTAGACCATTAAACGAATTACAGTAATTATAAGAGGTTTGGAGATCATGTTTCACTTACTTGTAAATGATATGACATATTGAATAAAGGTGAAAAAAAAAAGTCCTTCTCTTTTACGGTTTGGAAGACATAAATAGAAGAACTGGTCAACTAAGCACACAGAACTTGCTGTCCCTGAGTTGATCTGCTCCACTGAAGGACGGAAGATAAATACAGAAGGTTTGGCATTTTCTCTTCCTGAAAAAAAAAAGTGGAAATAAGTTATACAGTATAGTAAATGTTCATTCACTTTGTACTAGAGGTTTGGAGAATATTAATGACATTAAGCAAATTACCAGATCTAAAAATTCACAGTTTTTGGGATAATTTTAGCAAAAAAAACAAAAAATGAAACCATTTGATAATTTCTTGTTCACATTGCACTGGGTGTTTGTCAAATGCATATCATCTATATAACTTGGAGAATATTAAAGTGCAATCTTTAGAAAAATGTTAACGAAAAAAAAAAAACAATGGAGCCAAGCCTAAATCAAATAAATTAAAGACAAGGAGTGTAAATTAGTTCCAGGGTATGGATGTTGAATTATAAAAAAAATTCCTAAGGGGCCCTTAAATGGGGGCTTTTGACTCTTGTAAGGGTACCCTACATGCACTGTTAGGCTCACATGGAGCAAAATGTTTGTCTCTTTGTCTGTTTGCGGAATATTTATAAAGGACTCCAATTTCTAAAATGTGTCAATATTGTATGAATATAAAACTTTTTTTAGCACTATACCATATACATTTAGAGTATATCATTTAAGGGGGTCTACTCTTTTCATCTAAAATAAGGGTATTTGTTTTTTATGAGATTTGAAAAATAATTTTCTATATAATTTATGCCTGACAAATACTTCAAAGTTACACCTGGCCTTCCTTGGCAATCTTACTATTGTGTCCCTTTTTAAAGGTAGAGCTGTCCTTTTTAAAGGTGTCAGCGGTCTAAGTGTCTTTGCTATTATATTATTGTATAGAAGATACTTTTATTGATTATATTTTTTGTATAAAACCTGAATTTATAACTTTTAAAAATACACCCATCCTAATAAATTCTTTCAACAAAAGTTACAGCAAAGTTTAAATAAGACTGATAAAGGTTCTGTTCTATTCTATTTATATTACATCATTTTGAATTAATTGGTTTGTGGGAAATATTAAAATGCCCAATCATGTGCAAAGTGAAATACAAATTTCCCTTGCACATGATTGATTGAGTGAAATTATCAATACCTCCTAGGCCTAAGTGAACATTCTCTTTAATAAATCTCTTAATACATTCTCTTTAATAAATCATCTCTAATAAGTATATTATTTACTTTACTTTAATTGCATAAATTTGTAAATTTTTGCAATCAAGCTATCAGGGTTGATTTCTTCTCAGAATGTTCAAAAAGTAAAAGTACATATTCGATTTGGAAAGTGTATGTTCATATACTTAATGGCCCTCACTCATCACTGGATATTAACAGTGAACACAGCTTCACCTTTTTGACAATGACAAGTGGCAATGGCCATTTAGTTAGTGAATAAGGTGACACTGTATTCCCTTTGTATATCCAATCATAAGTGAGAGAAATGTAATTTAAATTTAAATTTACACATGATTGGATGATTGATTGGATGTTTGATGCTACAGATTCCAAAGTGAACCTTTCATTTTACTAAGTAAACACTTATTTGATGAAATCCACCCCATTGTATAAATACAAAATATGGATAAAAATATTTAAAAATTAAAGTAAATAATTAGCAAACAAAAAGTATAATAATCACTGAAACTTGTTTCTAGTCAACTGAGTGTGACTTAGTATGACTTCACAAGCAGGTTTGCACAGAGGTTTTGGGGTACAAAAGAGACATGGAAATATTTGTGTAGAAATATAACATTTATGTAGTAAATTCCAAGCTTTCTGCATATAATTTATGTAAAAAAAAGTATTTATATAACTAAATTATTTTGGCATGGGACAAAAGGTTTTACAGTCACTGTAGGTTGTAAATATACCTTTTTTAAAATATGTATGGACATATAAAACGTTACCTTTAGTCTTCTTGGTACAATAACTAAATGTTTCATATTGATAATGGCTTAACATTAAGATTGTGTTGGTAGCTATCTATCAGTCTGTTTGTAAATCAGTCTATCTATCTATCTGTCGATCTATCTATCTATCTATCTATCTATCTATCTATCTATCTATCTATCTATCTATCCCTCTCTTTGTTCTTCTCGTGTTGGATATTTGTGTAGAAAAAAGTAGAAAAACAACTTGGTCAAAAATTGGAAATATACATTAGTTAATAAGCAAATAATATTGATAACCAATTGACCCCTGGACTTTTTGGTTTGATTCATACAACATGCTAAATACATGATTTTAAAATGTATAAACTTACTTTTCAAATCCATCTTATTTCATGTCCAAGATAGTACCACAATAACATTTTCATTCACTTCCCTTTACAAATACTCAGTTATTCAATGACTGTCATATTCTAATACATAATACCACTGCTATTTGAAAAAATATTAAATAAAACTTGTTACCAATATTTAATTACTCAACTACCTTTTTTCTTTACTTACGTTTTATCTCTACAGTAGTTCCACCTCCAAAAGTGTACCACTGTAATTACTTCCCCTATACATAGTGTACAAAAACCTTCACTGCTATTTGATAAAATACCAAATAAAACATTTTACCAATACCTTATTTCTCTTATGTTTTTTACTTACGTTTAATCTCTACAGTAGTTCCACCACCAAAAGTGTACCACTGTAGACACTTCCCCTATACACTCTGTATAAAAACCTTTACTGCATGTAGCTGCCTTGACCACTAGAATTTCAACATTTTATTTTGACTTGTATAAAATACTAAAGAACATTTTTAAAATGTATAAACTTACTTTTCAATTCCATCTTATTTCATGTCCAAGAAAGTAATAACACTGTAATTAATTTTCCTTTAGAAATACTCAATCATTTAACTACTGCCATATTCTAACAAATAATGCCACTACTATTATACAAAATATGAAATAAAACTTTTTTACCAATACTTAACTACTCAGCTATTTTTTTTTACTTACGTTTTATCTCTACAGTAGTTCCACCACCAAAAGTGTACCACTGTAGACAATTCCCCTATACACACTGAACAAAAACCTCCACTGCGATTAGCTACCTTGACCACTAGAATGCCAAAATTTTTATTGCGACTTGTATAAAATACTAAAAAAAATGTAGGTACTAACTTAGTTTTCAAGTCCATCCTATTTCATGTCCAAGAACATAGTAACATTTTCATTGAATTCACTTTAGAAATACTCAATTATTTAACTACTGATGTCATATTGTAGCAAATAATACCACTATTTAAAATTAAATAAACATTTTTACCCTTACTTAACTACTCAACTATTTTTTTTTACTTACGTTTTATTTCTACAGTAGTTCCACCACCAAAAGTGTACCACTGTAGACACTTCCCTTATATACACTGTACAAAATCCTCCACTGCAATTAGCTATCTTGACAACTAGAATGTGATCATTTTTATTTTGACTTGTATAAAATACTGAAGAAAAAATCTAAAAGGTGTAAACTTACTTTTCAAGTCCATCGTATTTCATGTGCAAGAAAAAAGTGATATTTTATTTCGCCTCACTTTAGAAATACTCAATTATTTAACTACTGATGTCATATTTTAACAAATAATGCTACTGCTATTTAATATTAAATAAAACGTTTTACCAATACTTAATTACTCAAGGATTTTTTTTTACTTACGTTTAATCTCTACAGTAGTTCCACCACCAAAAGTGTACCACAGTAGATACTTCCCCTATACAAACTGTACAAAAACCTGCACTGCAAATAGCTACCTTGACCACTAGAATGTCAACATCTTTATTTTGACTTGTATAAAATATTAAACATTTTTTTTAAAAGGTGTAAACTTACTTCCAAGAAAATAGTAACATTTTCATTCACTCCCTTTAGAAATACTCGATTATTCAACTACTGATATCATATTCTAACAAATATTGCCACTGCTATTTTAAAAAAAAACAACTTTTTACTAATACTTAATTATTCAATTTTTTTTTACTTACGTTTAATCTCTACAGTAGTTCCACCACCAAAAGTGTACCACAGAGGATACTTCCTCTATACACTCTGTACAAAAACCTCTACTGCAATTAGCTACCTGGACCACTAGAATGTCAACATTTTTATTTTGACTTGTATAAAATACAAAAAAAAAAAAACATTTTTAGAAAGGTATAAACTTACTTTTCAAGTCCATCTTATTTCATGTCCAAGAAAATAGTTACATTTTCATTCACTTACTTCAGAAATTCACAATTTATCAACTACTGATGTCATATTCTAACAGATAATGTCACTGATATTTAATATTGAATACAACTTTTTACCAATACTTAATTATTCAACTATTTTTTTTTTACTTACGTTTAATCTCTACAGTAGTTCCACCACCAAAAGTGTACCACAGTAGATACTTCCCCTATACACATGTACAAAAACCTACACTGCAATTAGCTACCTTGACCACTATAATGTCAAAATGTTTATTTTGACTTGTATATCATACTAAAAAACATTTTTAAAAGGTATATACTTACTTTTCAAGTCCATATTATTTATATCCAAGAAAATAGTAACAAATTTAGTCACTTTACTTTAGAAATACTTATTTTTTAACTACTGTTGTCATATTCTAACAAACAATGCCATTGCTATTTACTATAAAAAAAAAAACCAATACTTAACTACTCAATGTTTTTTTTTTAACTTACGTTTAATCTCTACAGTAGTTCCACCACCAAAAGTGTACCACAGTAGATACTTCCCCTATACACTCTGTACAAAAACCTCCACTACAATTAGCTACCCGGACCACTAGAATGTCAACATTTTTGTTTTGACTTATAAAATACTAAATATATATTTTTTTAAATTATAGACTTACTTTTCAAGTCGATCTTATTTCATACGCAAGAGAGTTGTAACGTTTTAACTTAAGTTCTATTCACTTACCTTTAGGAATACTCATATATTTAAAAATAATCTAAAATTCTAACAAATAATTCCACTGCTATTTAATATAAAAAAAAACAAAACAAAACTTTTTACCAATCCTTAACTACTTCAAGGATTTTTTTTACTTACGTTTAATCTCTACAGTAGTTCCACCACCAAAAGTGTACCACAGTAGATACTTCCCCTATACACACTGTACAAAAACCTACACTGCAATTCTACAATTAGAATGTCAACATTTTTATTCTGACTTGTATAAAATACTAATAAACATGTTTAAAAGGTATAAATTTGCTTTTCAAGTCCATCTTGTCCAAGAAAATAATAACATTTTCATTCACTTAACATTGGAAATACTCAATTACTCAACTAATGATGTCATATTCTAACAATGCCACTGTGATTTCATTAAAAAACAAAACAAAAAAAAAAACCTTTTTACCAATACTTAATTACTCAACATTTCTTTTTACTTACGTTTAATCTCTACAGTAGTTCCACCACCAAAAGTGTACCACAGTAGTTACTTCCCCTATACACACTGTACAAAAACCTCTACTGCAATTAACTACCCTGACCCCTAGAATGTCAACATTTTTATTTTGACTCATATAAAAGACTAAAAATTTTTTTTTTTTATAAAGGTATAAACTTACTTTTTAAGTCTATTTGATTTCATGTGCAAGAAAATATCAACATTTTCATTCACTTCAATTTAGACATACTCAGTTATTTAACTACTGACGTCATATTTTAACAAATAATGCCACTGCTATTTAAAATTAAATAAAACGTTTTAACAATACTTAAATACTCTATTTTTATTTATTTTTTTACTTACGTTTAATCTCTACAGTGGTTCCACCACCAAAAGTGTCCAACAGTAGATACTTCCCCTATACAAACTGTACAAAAACCTCCACTGCAATTACCTACCTTGACCACTAGAATGTCAAAATTTCTGTTTTAACTTTTATTGACTATTGCATGAAAGTTTTAATTAGGGTCTCAATATACTTTTTTAATGTCTAAGAAAGTAACTTTCCTTTAGAGAAATCAAATTTTTCAACTACAGTGGCAATTCATTTGTCACTGCTATTTTCAGCTATAAAATGATATTACATTAAAAACACCCTAGATCAGCCTTCCTCAACCATTTTACTCCTGAGGAACCCTTAAAATAACTTTCAGGTCTCAGGGAACCCCTGCAAAAACTAACTAATCAGGGGTCACTGGGAAAAATCCCCCCCCCCTATAGTGGGGGTCAATGGAAAGAAGGCCCCCCTTAGAGTGGTAGTCAAAGTGCCTCCATTACAGTAGGGGACAATGGAAAGAGAGCCCTCCTTACATTGGTGGTCAATGGGAAGAACACCCTCTTTACAATGGTGGTCAGAATGCCACCCATACAGACAGCTAAAAGATGATTGGTCACCTCCTGGTTCCACCATAAGTGGCATTGGACATGGAACTATGCTGGAACAATTGGACTACCAGACACAGCTCAAGGAACCCCTAGAAATCTCTGTGAGAACACAAGGGTTCCACGGAACCCTGGTTAAAGTTGTTTTGACCAACAACCATAACCTCTGAAAAAAAGTAGATATCCCCCTATGCATATTGTACAAAAGTCTAGGCTGTATTGACCTAAACACAATTATATGTTTGTACATAATCAAAGACAATTATTCTAAAACATTTTTTCTATATTTTAACAAAGCCTGATAAAGATATGTTGAGAAAATGAAAAAAAAAGCAATAAATACCAAATTATTTGTACTTACAAGATCTGACCTATACAGTAGTTCTAAAGCCAAAAAATGTATCACAGTAGATACTTCCTCTATGCACACAGTGCAAAAACCTTCACTGCTTTGTTTTCAACTCAATGTTACTAAATAAACTGCCTTCATTTTTTCATGCAGTAAAGGGTATTTTTTAAAATAGATTTTTAAAGTATGTTTTATCATTATTAATGTGTCCTGTGATTAAAATTGGTTGCAAAATTATACAACAACAAAATGAGAAGACAGTGCAAGGTCTATCACAAATTCACATACATTATTTAGTTACATAATATAAGCAGATTAAAATATTATACAATAAATGGTCCAGACATGTTTAACGCCACATTATGGGGACAAAAACATAAATCAGATCTGCAAAAAAGTGTTATAGAATACAGAAAAAAGTCACATTGTGAAAGTCCCATTTACACATGTACTTACGTTTGATTTCTACAGTGGTTCCACCACCAAAAGTGCGCCACAGTGATAAATCTTAGTTCTGAAGCTGTACAAAAACATTTCTAAATGGAGGAAACCAAGGTACATGGTGCGTATCACCAATATTTCCATCACCGGATGAAAAAGCACACTTCAGAATCACTCAGTTATGAAGGAGATGCAAACTAATTATCTTTCTGGTTTTGTATCGGTGACACAAAGAATATAAATAGTGTCAATGCTTCCTCTGATTTTACAGTAAGCTTTCTGAAGATATTTGGGGCTAGGAAAAGGTACTGGAGACAATCAACAATTAGACACAACTCTGGCTGTCTCCATTTAACAAAGTCTCTGCAATGGTTTTTTCAATGTCTTTTGCAATCCCAGGGCAGCCAACTGCGGCAGATTTTTGAAGTTAAGGCGACTTGTCTATCATGCCATACCATAAGGAAGGCATGTGATTGGCCCCAATTTTTTTCTGTAGCAGGACAATGACCTCAAACATACAGCCAATGTCATTAAGAACTATCTAATGTGTAGAGAAGAACAAGGAGTCCTGGAAGTAATGGTTTGGCCCCCACAGAGCCCTGATCTCAGCATCATTGAGTCTGTCCGGGATTACATGAAGAGACATAAGGATTTGAGGCAGCCTACATCGATAGAAGATCTGTGGTTAGTTCTGCAAGATATTTGGTACAACCTACCTGCCAAGTTCCTTCAAAAACTGTGTGCAAGTGTACCTAGAAGAGTTGATGCTGTTTTGAAGGCAAAAGGTGGCCACACCAAATAATGATTTGATTTGGATTTCTCTTTGTTCATTTACTTTCCATTTTGCTAATTGATAAAAATAAACTATTAACACTTCTATTTCTGAAAGCATTCTTAATTTAAAGCATTTTTTTTACACCTACCTAAAACTTTTGCACAGTACTGTATATAGACCACGAACAGGCAAAAGGTTCTGGTGAACATGCGATCCCTACTAAAGTCTATGGGACATGAACATGAAAAATTGAAACATCCAATGTGCTCATTTTAAAGGCTTATATGCAAGTTATTGCCATAAAAAATGTATGGGGACCTGGGTACTACCCTAGGAGACATATATCAATGCAAAAAAAATACTTGCCGACCAGCCACCGTCGGTTTGACTGCGGCAGGTTGGCTCTGCTGCGCACATCGGCGTAGCTCTATGGTGCTCACAACCATGGGTAGGGGGCGCGCGGGTGCCCCTGCAGTTCCCGTGGCAATCGTATCCGTTACAGAACCGATCAATCTACAGTTCCAGGCCAATGATTTCTGGTCTGGACCTGCTTCGGTTCTGGCGAGTGGAATTCTTTTTCCTTTTTGGTTCCAGCTCGAGAGGAGAAGACATCCATAGTGAGTACACCAAGCACTACACTAACACCAGGACACATAGGCACACAATTCATCCCCTGATCGCCCCCCCCCCCCAGTTAACCCCTTCACTCCCTGTCACTGTGTCACCAAATACTGTTTTCAGATTTTTCACTGATCACTGTATTGGTGTCACTTGTGACACTAAATACTGTTAGGGCAGTTAGAGGTAGTTAGTGGTAGGCCCAGGTAGGTTTAGGGTACCCCCCATTAACCCCCTAATAGAGGTTTAACCCTTTGATCGCCCCCAGTTAACCCTTTCACCCCCTGCCACCAGTGCCACTAGTATTTTGTACAGATCTATTTTCTGATCGCCGTATTAGTGTCACGGGTGACACTAGTTAGCCAGATAGTCAGTTAGTGTCACTGTTACTCTTTTATAGCATCAGGATACCCACATATATTACCTAATAAAAGTTTTACCCCCTGATTGCACCCCCCCCCCATCGTGCCCCAGTTACCCCTTTCACCCCCTGCCACAGTGTCACTAGTATAGTGTACAGATTTTTTTTCTGATCACTATATTAGTGTCACGGGTGACATCAGTTTTTTTTAGCGTCAGGGTACCCACCGTATATACCTAATAAAAGTTTTAACCCCCTGATCACCCGGCGAGTGACATCAGTTAGGTTTTAGCATCAGTTAGGGTCAACGTAAATACCAGGCAAGGTCAGATCAGTCAGGTACTCTAACATGCACACACACACTAGATAGCTCCATTCTAGTATAGTGTCTGAATGGATCAATATCTTTGATCTGATCCGAACTATATTAGCGTCCCCAGTAGTTTCGTTTTCCCAAAAACGCGGTGTTAGCGGGATCAGCCCAGATACCTGCTAGCATCTGCGTTTAGCCCCAGCCCACCCAAGTGCAGTATCAATAGATCACTGTCACTTACAAAACACAGCACACATAACTGCAGTGTTCGCAGAGTCACACCTGATCCCTGCGAACGCTAACAGTTAATTTTTTGGTAGCGATTGAAGCAGGCTCTGACAATCAGGCGCTCTTTCACCTGTGAGTCACACTAGTGTACCTATAAATTTAGAGGCCAAAATGTCCAATCAGAGATACACTAGTGAAGAGGTCTGCATGTTGCTGAGCATGACAGATGAGAGCAATGGGGAGACTCCACTGTCAGATTCAGGCTCATTATACAAATCAGTAGAGAGCAGCGGCACCCTGACAGATAGCTCTGACGACGGAGTAGTGGTCCCTGCTAAGGTCAGGCATACCCGACCCTGTTCTTCCGTTGCTGAGGTGCAACAACCGCAGGGCTCTCGTATGGAGCAGAGAGCCAGTACTAGTTCCGCTCATCCTTCTGGTGAGCTTGCAAGCACCAGCGGCTTAGTACACCCTGGTCGTAGACAAACCAGCACTGCAGTAACACTTGGTGACGTGGCGAGTCCCATAAGTGCATTTCAAGCTGGTGCGGTGGCTAGCACAAGTAGTGTCATGCAGCCACCAAGAAGACAAAGACAGACCCGTAGAGCCCATAGTGCCCTTCCCGCTGCATATGATAACCCTGATTGGCAACCCACCACTTCTGCAGTGCCCGTACTTCCCCCATTCACTGGCCAACCCTGAAATCAGGTGGAAACAGTGGATTTTATGCCCCTTGATTTTTATTCACGGTTTTTCATGGAAGATCTCTATAGATCTATCGTGGACCAAAGCAATTTGTATGCTGGTCAATTCATCGCCGCTAATCCCCATTTGACCCTTGCTGGAGAATGGAAACCTATTACGGTTTCTGAATTTAAGACCTTTCTGGGCCTATCCCTCCTCATGGACATAACTAAAAAAAGTGAGTTGTGGTCATAGTGGTCCACTGACCCAATTTACAATATGCCTGTGTTCTCTTCTTCCATGACCAGGCCTAGATACGAGCAGATCCTGCAGTTTATGCACATCAACGACAATGAACTCTGTTGTCCTTGGAGTGACCCTGAATAGGATTGGCTCCACAAAATTCGGTCCCTCGTAAGCCACTTCAACCAACAATTTGCAACCTTGTTTATTCCCAATCAAGTTGTCTGCGAAGACGAGTCCCTGGTTCAATTTTCTGGTCGTCTTGCTTTCAAACAGTTTCTCCCCATCAAGCGTGCCAGATATGGGGTCAAGATGTATAAGCTATGTGACAGGGCCACGGGCTATACATATAGTTTTATGGTTTACGAGGGAAAAGATAGTCACGCGGAGCCCCCCAACTGCCCAGACTACATAGGGAGTGCTGGCAAGATTGTTTGGGACTTGGTGTCACCCTTATTTGGAAAGGGGTACCACTTGTACGTGGACAACTTGTACGAGCGTGCCACTTTTTAGTCTACTTGTTGATCAAGGAATTGGCGCATCATGCAATCTAATCGCTGGGGCTTCCCCCACAATGGGTTGTAGAGTCCCGACTTACACGCGGGGGGGGGAGAGCCTGCTTGAGATGTAATGATTTGCTTGCAGTGAAGTGGAGGGAGAAAACTGAATGTTTTCATTCTGTCCTCCATTCACGCAGACACGGCAGTCAGAATTCTAACAGCGACTGGTGTTGTGGAGAAGCCCCTCTGTGCCCATGAATACAACCTTAATATGGGAGGGGTGGACCTCAACGACCAGTCCTTGGTGCCGTACTTAATTTCCCATAAGGCCAGACGCTGGTACAAAAAAGTGTCTGTATACCTTTTTCAATTGGCTCTGCTGAATGCTTATGTGCTATACAAAACGTCAGGACGGACGGGATCCTTCCTTAAATTCTAGGAAGAGATCATCACAGCCCTTCTGTTTCCAGACGGTGCCATGCCCCAACTTCCCAATGCAACTGCAGTGAGCTGGCTGCATGAGAGGCACTTCCCAGAAGTCCTCCGTGGTACCTCAGGCCAAAGGACACCCCAAAAAACATGTAGTGTGTGTAGGAAACGCGGATATAGGCGTGAAACCCGCTCTTGTTGTCCCTCCTGTCCTGGCCAGCCTGGTCTCTGCATCGGTGAATGTTTCACTTGCTACCGCACACTAGTGGAGTATTAGCATAGGGTACAGCACTGCATAGTTATAGGGCACACTAACACAGGGTCTAGAACGATGAGATGGCCAGCATCGCATTTTGAGAGACCCTAAGCTGGAAAGTTTACTGTTAAAATAAAAGTGCAAAAAATAAATAAAAAAACAAGAATAAAAATAAAAAAATAAAAAGCCAAAATTAAGTGTGGTTGTATTATTCTTCTCAATCTATTCTCTCTCTATTGTTATAGTTGTCGTTTTCTTGTTCTTCTCTCTATTGTTCTGGATCTTTTTTTTATGCTTAACTGTAATGTTTTAATTATTTTATGGCAGACTAGTGGAATCTTAAAAAGATTACCCGCGCTTTGGAAATAAACAAATAACCAAAGAGAGCAGCTGGTATAACAGTTAAACTTAAAACGTATACAATAATAATAAACTAAGTATGTACCGCGCTCATCTAGCAGCCATCAAACATATAGAGGTGCCCCTCACATATGATATGGTGTGTTTTACAAGGACCAACACCTACTGCATAAATAAATCATAGCGCTTAAAACAATTTCATATGCTCTAATAGGCTACAATCCTGGTCACTAAAATTGCGTATTAAATTGTAACGCTAATAAACAGTCTGCGTGTTCATGAGCATGAAAGTACTCAAACAAAGGTCTATTTATATCCAGGATACCAAATATATCTAGTTCAGTTATTGTCCCAGAAAAATAGACTGATAAACATGCACATGTGGAATGAATGGTAAGATGAGAAATGAAAGATAATCATCCGTGAATTCCCTCCGCTGGGACCTATTGACACCCCCACTTACCAGATATCGGTGACCCCAGGGGTCAAATTCACTTAGTGGGAGATGCCTATGCCCATACACATATGGAATGAATGGTAAATAGACAAGATGGAGAATAAAGATGATCCTCAATAAATTCCCTCTGCTGGGACCTAGTGACACCCCCACTTACCAGATGTCGGTGACCCAAGGGGTCAAACTCACTTAGTGGGAGACGCCAATGCCCATACACATAGGAGCTGGAGAAGATCCTTCCAACCAATCGCCAGTGGGATATAGCAGATCCGGACCCGGAAAAAGAAGTTTGGAACTCCAATCATGAAGACAGTCAAAATTTATTAAAAACCATAAAATCCATAAAACAACAGTCCAAAAAACTAGCACCGAACGACCGTCCAAGATCGGAACGATAGTACACAATCCGTAGAAAAAACGAGGAAACAGGGGATGCCAATTGCGCTCCACCTGCGTTCCTCTGAGCGGAAATGACGTGTTAGTCCCTCGTCACCTGACGCGGCGTTTTGTCAACAGCACGTTAACATCATCAGGGGTCATAGGGGCACACACGTCATCTCCTATTTAAATGCAAATCCGCTCTAAAGTGTCAACCAATCATAATAGCTACCTTGGTCCACAATAAGAGAACCTGGTGCCGACTGGTGGACATGAATGACTTCTATTAAATGGAATAGGCAAACTAAAAGAAAAAGTGAGAGCACCCTCTAGTGAAAAAAAGGCATATAGCACCAATAATTGTAAATGGTGAAAATCTCTTATTGAATCAATGACTATATAATGTCAAATATAAATTTAAGTGCACTAATTAAATATAAATGCAAAATTGTGAAATGGGCTAAAAATCAGCCGATATTAAGTACTAAATAAATGTGATTTGAAGTGAATGAATAAAGTGGACCTGTGTGCACCTATACACATAACATAATGGTGGACACTCAGAACTTAAAAATTAGCCAGAAAACAATTTAAAACAATGTCAGAATTAATACCAGCAGGCCTCAAGGTATCTAATTTATAAATCCAGGCTGTCTCCTTCCTCGATAATTCCCGGACCAAATTGCCTCCTCTCCAATGAGGTTTCAACCGGTCAATCCCGAAGAAGGAGGCCAGGCCTGGATCACGATTGTGAAATAATCGAAAATGATTGGACAACGTGTAGTTAGGGAACCCTTTCTTTATATTGTTTAAATACTCGGCCACCCTTGTGCTTAAACACCTTGTGGTCCGCCCTACGTATTGATGCCCACATGGACAAGAAACCACATAGGTCACATGGGTGGATTTGCATGAAATAAACTTATCAATCCTTTTAGACTTTACTGTTTGCTGTGTTTTATTGTTAACCATTATTTGCATTGCAGGTACGCCATTCAGCTGCAGCACTGATTTATTCATCTTGATAGCAACAACGTTTGCTCCCACGATATGTAAATCAGCGACTCCTGCGCTGTTGGAGGTGATTTCACCACCACAGTTAAAAAAAGAGCATATATGCCGAAGCATAGGGGCATGGGTGGACATAATGCCGATTGCCACTATGCTTCAGCATATATTTTTAGAACGGTGCATGTATGTCCATCATTAGAAGTGGGTGGATGCAGGGCGGTTTTCTAATGGTGGGCATACCACAGATTTATTTTTTCATTCACAGGCTGCATAAAAAAAGAACATTACAATATATGGCCAACAAGGACCAGTGACTTACTTTTATGTTGCTGGACTTTGAGTGGTTATACCGAAATGATGTCTGCAGATTTAGGTATCATCTTGGTATCGTTCTTTTCAGCTGGCGGTCGGCTTTCATGCAAAAGCAATCCTAGTGGCTAATTAGCCGCTAGACTGCTTTTACAAGCAGTGGGAGGGAACATCCCTCCCTCACACCTTCCAAGATTTTCTTCTGTCTTCTTCAGGACGGAAGAGAATGCAGCCAGTAGTTCCCACAGCTGACAATAGAGCTGATTAAAGACTAGAATGGCTCCAATAATCTCTATGGCCTAAGAAACCTAATGCTACAAGCATTTCATGACTTTGGTTTCGCCAGATATAAACAGCACCATTGGGAAATTGGGAAAGCATCTTGTCACACCGATCTTGGTGTGGTCAGATGCTTTAAGGGCCGAGGAGAGATCTAGAGTCTAATAGACCCCATTTTTTTTAGGGGATATTTAAATTCCCTGTGATAACAAAACAATAAAAAAAATTAAAGAGACAGTGTAAAAATAAAATAAAAAGTAAAATGAATAATTAAAAAAAAAATGCACCCCTGCCCCCCCCCCGTGCACACGTGCAAAGGTGAATGCAAGCGTCAGTCTCTTGTCTTATGTATACAGCAATTGCACGATGCATTCGAAGTATCACCGTGAACGTCAGATCAAGGGCAGTAATTCTAGCAGTAGTAGTGGTTAAGTGGTAACCTGTAAAGGCTTTTAAAAATGTATATAATTTGTCGCTTCTGCGGAATTTTAAAGCATGTCATGTTTGGTATCTATGTACAGGCGGTGCCCGGGTTGCAAGCAAGATAGGGTCTGTAGGTTTGTTCTTAAGTTGAATTTGTTTGTAAGTCAGAACAGGTACATTTTTTAAGTGTAGCTTCAGCCAAAAAAACTATTTTTAAGCTTTTGGATAGCATAGGGAAGGGTTAATATTTCTGTAATGTTTTTTTGCTGTCTAGGTTTCTGTTCAGAAGATTTCACCTCACTTCCTGTCCCAATGATAATTGGATTTTGAAAAATTTGGGTTGTTGTGGAAACAAACCTTGGTGAAAAAGCATCAGTGGAGACACCTTTTTCCCATAATAACTCTTACAGGAGTGAATTTCCATTCCTAGGGGTAGATTTCCTCTCACTTCCTGTTGCCTACCTCCGTTTGTAAGTCGGATATTTGTAACCTGGGGACTGCCTGTACTTGGCATAAGATCATCTTTTATATTTCACCAAACGTTTGTGCAATATAGTGTGTTTTTGTGCATTAAAATTCAAAAAGGTGTTTGTTTTCCCAAAAAATTGCATTTGAAAAATTGATGTGCAAATACTTTGTGAAAAAAAAAAAAAATTGCAACACACACCATTTTAATCTGTATGGCCTCTGCTTTAAAAAAAAATATATATAATGTTTGGGGGTTCAAAGTAATTTTCTAGCAAAAAAAAAAAAAAAAATTCACAAACAAAAAGTGTCAGAAAGGACTTGGTGGTTCAAGTGGATAGAAAGTTGGGTGATGTTAGGCATAAAATACTAGGACAGTTCAAGCCCCCCCAAATGACCCCTTTTTGGAAAGTAGACACCCCAGGCTATTTGCTGAGAGGCATGTTGAGTCCATGGAATATTTTAGATTTTGTCACAAGTTTTGGGAAAAGTGACATTGTCACTAAATGATATATTGCTGGGACATACCATGGGTATATGTGTAATTACACCCCAAAATACACTCTGCTGCTTCTCCTGAGTACAAGGATACAACATGTGTGGGACTTTTTGAGAGTCTAGCCACATACCCCAAAAACCAATCACCCCCTTCAGGATTTCTAAGTGCGTAAAATGGTGATTTCACTTCCTCACACCCTATCACAGTTTTGGAGGCCCTGGAATGTCAAGATAACACAACCCCCTCCCCCCCCAAAAGACCCCATTTTGAAAAGTAGACACCCCAAGCTATTTCCTAAGAGGCATAGTGAGTATTTTGCAGCTCTCATTTGTTTTGGAAAATGACGAAAGAAAAGGAAAATTTTTTATTTTTTATTTTTTCAATTTTCAAAAGTTTGTGACAAAAAGCAAGATCTGCAAAATACTCAACATGCCTCTCAGAAAATAGCTTGGGGTGTCTACTTTCCAAAATGGGGTAATTTGGGGGCTTTTGTGCTATCTTGGCATTTCATGGCCTCAGAAACTATGATAGGTAGTGAAGAGTGAAATCAAAAGTTTACACCCTTAGAAATACTGAAGGAGGTGGTCAAATACCACCAAAAGAAAGCTCTATTTGTGGGGAAAAAAAAGGATGCAATTTTCGTTTGGGTACAGCATTGCATGACCGCGCAATTAGCAGTTTAAGCAGCGCATCTGATAAGATGATAAATAATCACTGATAAGCTACTGACGTTTTTAGGATGTTTTTTTAACGTCCCGTGTGCATGAAGCCTAATAGTGCCTGTATGGATGCAGCCATTTGGTCGGATTCCCATGATAGGTCTCCAGTCCAATAGGTGTCCAGGACATGCACAGATATTCCAAAGGCATAGGAAAAAGGCGGACATCATAAAATCAAACACGTTGCCCAAATGAAACAAAAATGTAGCAACATAGTATAATCCGTTTTAAAACATCAAAAAGCCAGCCATAAAATAATAAAAAGTGACTTACATCTAAAGCACCACACTATTAAAGTGTACTTCTGGTGAGCGTACATTGCTTGTGGTGGTGGTGTCATATCACTTGAAATTGCTTTTCTCATCCTCACGGGAGTTTTATGTACTGTCACTGAGCACCTCTACTCTCCTGTGTATAGACATACTGCACTATGTTGTTTTATGTTTTATTTTCCTATATGGGAGACATCGTGAGCAGAGAGACATCTCTATGATCCAGCCCATTACAGTGGTCTTATCTAAGTGCTTTGGTTGTTCTCTTAATTGAAACAGCACCTGGAGCTGGTGAGTGAGCATTCCACCTAGAGACTTTTTGTTTTCAGAATTCATCACCTGATTATTGGGACACATTATGTACTATACATTTTTTGCCCTACTGTTGCACCTATTCAGCGCACATTTTCATTTTTGTCTGTTTTATGAGGTTGTGTTACTCTTTTGTGCTAGCAGCTGTTCATTTTATTTGTTTAGCGCTGATAGCCTAAGCCATCTTTATGTAGAGCAACAATTCTTTTTTTCAGATCCTCAGAGTTCTTTGCCATGAGGTGCCATGTTGAAGTTCCAGTGACCAGTATGAGAGAGTGAGAGCGATAACACCAAATTTAACACACCTGCTCCCCATTCACACCTGAGACCTTGTAACACTAATGAGTCACATGACACTGGGGAGGGAAAAGGGCTAATTGGGCCCAATTTGGACATTTTCACTTAGAGGTGTACTCACTTTTGTTGCCAGCTGTTTAGATATTAATGGCAGCGTGTTGAGTTATATTGAGGGGACAGCAAATTTACACTGTTATACAAGCTGTACACTCACTACTTTACATTGTAGCAAAGTGTCATTTCTTCAGTGTTGTCACATGAAAAGATAGAATAAAATATATACAAAAATGTGAGGGGTGTACTCACTTCTGTGAGATACTGTACATGTGATGGTGATTGCCTCTCCCAGGAACACAGAGATAGAATCTGGAGTCTGTGGCATCACAATCTGTCCACAGGATCCTGAGGATGGGAAGAGACATATTGATTATTGATTTCCTATCAATCCTGATGTGTGTATTTATTGTACAATGTATAGATGAATGTGCAGAGGATGATGGAAGGAGCCTCATCTCTCACCCTGAATAGAAATGAAGATGACAGCCAGCAGATAACTGGGAGAAAGCATCTTGATGTTTCTGGAGGGTCCGATCCAAACTAGAAGACGTCTCCTGTACAATGAGATATATAGAGAGAGTGACAGGGGAGGTGTCCCCCCCACACACTGTGTATGCAAATACCGGGGAGATGGAAATTCTGTGGCTGACAGTTACTTATAAGGAAATAAATATACAATAGATACAGTTCATTTAAGCTAAAATTTAATAAAGAAAAACTGCTGGGGAAGTGGAAAATTCAAATTCAGTTTACAAGAATTTAGAACACTCCTAAAAAAATAGATAGATAGATAATCCATAAAGGTGGTTTTATGACACTTTTGCAGTAGTGACCCCAACCACCCATCAAACTAGAGCTTTTTTTCTCAGAAAATAGGTGCAGGAACTCAACCACGACCCCCTAAAACCCTCTCCCCACACACACCCTCCAAACCGCATCAAATAGTGGATGTGGTCAAATTTCACAGTGGAAGGGTCTTAAAGGGGCAATACGAGTGCAGAGTTTAGGGGAGTTGAGTTTCACACAGACTGCAGAGTTCAGAGGTGTACTTGTATGCAGAGTTCAGGGGTGTACTATATGCAGAGTTCAGGGGTGTACTATATGCAGAGTTCAGGGGTGCACCACGTGCAAAGTTACGGGGTGCCCTAAATACATAGTGCAGCGTTCACAGGTGCGCTGCACACAGAGCCCCCAACCCCCCCACCACACACACCCTTTAAACCACATCAAATAGTGGGTGTGGTCAAATTTCACTAACAGTGGAAGGGTCTTAAAGGCGCAATAAATGGCAGTAGTGAAGTGTGTGCAGGAGTGCAGAGTTTAGGGGGTTGTGTCACACACAGGCTGCAGAGTTCAGGGGTACACTATGTGCAGAGTTCAGGGGTGCGCTTCGTGCAAAGTTCGGGGGTGCCCTACATACATAGTGCAGCGTTCACGGGTGCACTGCAGAGTTCAGCCTTCTTCCACAGCTGCTTACCTCTGCGTCCCCTATCTACATCTCACTTTTACCCCTTTGCATCTCTGACCTCTGCATACTACCCCCCCTTCCACTGCCCCATCTTCTCCCTCCTTTCTTAAAAGCTCCACCATCTTCCACATGCCTTACTTGTGTTGCTGTATTAAGCTGAAGCACCCATCTGGTTCTAGTACTTCCCCGCACATTGTAGGTGGCTCTGCCTCTCTCACTTGCAGGGAGATCATCCAGTGGGGTTGGCAGAGTCTGCACTGCACCCCAGGCACCAGCATCTCCCTTGCCCCATCCTGCACTTAGTGGAAGCCGCTCAGGAAATCAGATCTGTGGGAACTGTTTGGAGACAAGCTGTCACTTATAAACACAGAAGCCAGACTTCTGTGTTTACAAGTGAGAGTGGTGAACAGGGAGCAGAGGGTCTGAGTCAGAGGTGGTGGAACCGAGTTCCACCAAGTTCCAGCTGAAAAAAAGCCCTGCATCAAACAATAAAATGTGCAGGCTACACCACATTACAATCATTTTCATAATTTTCTGCTTTATTTTATAGGAATCATCGGTCTAATGCCCAGTCTTATGATGGCCATACATGTAACAATCTGATCGAACTATTCTTCACAGAATCTGATAATATGAATTATCAAAAAGACGCATACTGGGTCATCAATCAATTTTGTGCAAAACAACCCAATTTATTAGAAATTGGCCTAACTGGTTTGAACAGAAAATCATATTGTAGGAAAGTAACTAATTCAATATACTTGTTGAACATATGATGCATCAAATACAATTTTCAATTGTAATTCTGATCAGACAATAAATCTATTGAAAGTACAATCAAGAGAAACGCATGACAACACCATTGAAACACTCTCCTTAATGTCCATAGCACAAAAGCGTCAGATTCCTGCCTGCTTATTATCGATCGACGCTGAAAAAGCTTTCGATCGTTTAAACTGGAGATTTTTATTTCACTCACTTTATCAAATTAATTTAGGTGGGAATATGATTAGTAAAATAATGGCATTATATATCAACCCACATGCCTAAGTTAAGATCAATGGCACCTTGTCATATCCGTCTAGGATTTATAATGGAACTCGTCAAGGGTGTCCATTGTCTCCAATGTGATAACCAGGGAGCATTTAGCAATAGCAATACGTAAAAATGTATCTATCCATGGTATCACCATCAACAACACGGAATACAAACTGTCTCTTTATGCAGACGAGGTCTTATTATATATCTCTTCACCTAGAATAAGTATACCCTCGATCCTGAAGGAGTTAAACTACTTCGGACGAATGAGTAATTTCAAGGTTAATAAAACCAAGTCAGAATTACTGAACATCTCACTGCTTAAAGATGAAGCTGATACAATAGCTGCATCATTCCCTTTTCGTAGACAGGAGGAAGCGGTGAAATATTTGGGTATACTGATCTCTACCAACTTATCACGTATCTTTGATCTAAAGTTCTCAGCTCTTTTTACACAAACTTGAATTACAAGCTTGGTCTAAACTCCAGCTGTCCTAGTTCGGCAGAATTAATGCCATCAAAATGAATATCTTACCTAAATTTTTATATTTATTTCAGACTTTACCTATAAAAATTCCCAGATCTTATTTTAAAAAACTAAATAAGATTGTTTCCAAATTTATTTGGAAATCAGTTAAACCCAGGGTAAAATGGAAAACGCTTTGCCGCTTTAGGGCGCAAGCGTGTGTGGCTTTACCGAATATTGAAAATTACTATAAAGCAGCTCTATTCTCAAATATTGTGGATTGCTTTTTCACCACTCATCCGACAAACAATGGATTAAAATTGAGACAAACATTTCCCCAATGCACCCAAAGGCCGCACTGTGGGCTCCACTGAAGGCCATAGGGCGGCGAGCCCTATGGCCTTGGATTACTTACACCCTATTGGATTATTGGCATTACTCTTTGAGGCTCTTTCCTATAACTACTATTCCAAGCCCTCTTACACCGTTGCTAGATAATAGACATGTGCAGAATGAAAAAATAGTTTAGTTTAGTTTAGTTTCGATTCGTTATTTAACTAAATTAGTTTAGTTAAATTAGTTGCATTCATTACATTCGTTTTCGGGATTAGTTTCGGTTCGTATTCGAATTCGAAAAAATTCGACCGAATTCGAAAAAATTCGACCAAATTCGACAAAAATCGGCCGCATTCGAAAAAAATCGACCGCATTCGAAAAAATTCTACCGCATTCGAAAAATTTCTACCGGATTCGAAAACATTCAAAATTCGAATTTCGGAAGATTGTTATATATTATATTCTTTATATCTTATTATATTCTTCTATATTGTTTTTCTAATCTATTCTTTTCCATTCTATTGTGTTCTTTTATGTTCTATTCTATTATTTTCAATTCTAATCTTCTTCTATTCGAATTCAAATTTATTCTATTTAAAATTCGAATTTCGGAAGATGTTTATATATCCTATTTTAACCTTCTGTTCTATTGTTTTTCTAATCTATTCTTTCCTATCTTATTCTCTTATTTTATATTCTATTATCTTTTCTATTAGAATTCAGATTCAGTCTATTCGAAATTCGGAAGATAGCATAGATTATTCTATGTTAATCTATTCTGTTCTATTATTTTCTATCTTATTCTATTATTTTCTATTCTATTATGCATTTTTCTATTCAAATTTAAATCCAGTCTATTCAAAATTGGAATTCATATTGTATTTGAATTAATGTAATGTTAATATAATCTATTCTGTATTTTTATTCAAATTCAGATTCAGTCTATTCGAAATTCAAATTCATTGTATTCGAAATTGGAATTTCAGAAGATTGTTTATATATATATATATATATATATATATATATATATATATATATATATATATATATAGTCTTTTTTTTTTAATTCTCTTTATTTTCATCTCCCTAGTATTTTAAATTGTAATATTTATTTTCTCTTCCATTCTAAACTTTTCTATTGAAATTCGAATTTGCAGGCATTCTATTGGACATTCGCATTTCGGAAATTCTATATATATATATATAGAGGGATGGTGGGAACCCCTCATAATGGGCACAGCAGGTGTACTGACCTGGGAACTCAGCACAGTGATGGTGGGAACCCCTTATAATGGGTACACTAGTACAGCGGGTTTACAGACCCAGGAACTCTGCACAGGGATGGTGGGAACCCCTCATAATGGGCACAGCAGGTGTACAGACCCAGGAACTCAGCACGGGGATGGTGGGAACCCCCATAATGGGCACAGCGGGTGTACAGACCCAGGAACTCAGCACAGGGATGTGGGAACCCCTCATAATGGGCAAGATG
>BLSH010198231.1:70631-81129 GCA_018402905.1 Glandirana rugosa
ACCTGTAAATTTAAAGACTAGCGACATATTTACAGTAACCAGGGTTTTTTCACAGTTTTTGCATGCTGTACAGGCGGGGTTATAGCGTCATGGCTATTTTTAGCGTCTAGCGGCGGTAATTGTCATTTTTTTTTTTTTTTATTATTTTTGCGGTATTTAGTTACAAGTATCAAACATCCGCGATATTGAAAACGCGTTGGGTTAGTTATTAGCGGCTAACGTTAAAAAAAATGGTTTTTATGCTCCTTCTTATATATAGTAAACAAAAAAAGAGCGACAATTTTGAAAAAAAAAACAATATTTTTTACTTTTTGCTATAATAAATATCCAAAAATAAAAAATAAAAAAACAAATTTATTCATCAGTTTTTGCCGATATATATTCTTCCTCGTATTTTTGGTAAAAAAAATTGCAATCGGCGATTATTGATTGGGTTGCGCAAAAGTTATAGCGCCTACAAACTATGAACATTGATTTATGGCGTTTTTATTATTTTTTTTTTTTTTTACTGTTAATGGCGGCGATCTGCGATTTTTATCGGTACTGCGATATTGGGGCGGACATGTCGTACGTTTTTGACACTTTTTTGGGACCAATGACATTTATACAGCGATCAGAAATTTAAATGTCCACTGATTACTGTATAAATGTCATTGGCAGTGAAGGGGTTAACCTGCAGGGGGCAGTGAAGGGGTTAACTATGTTCCCTGGGTGTGTTCTAACTGTGGGGGGGCGGGGTTGACAGGGGCATGACAGATCTAACTGATCCCAGTGACAGGGATCAGTAGATCTGGCATGCCCCCCCTCACAGAACGGGGAACCGCCGTGTTTACTTCGGCGGTTCCCCGTTCCTCCTCTCTGAAAGGAGATTGCGGGTCTCCGGCAGACATCGAGTCCGCCCGAACCGTGGGCACGCTCCCGCATTGTGCGGCGGCACGTGCGCGCGCCGCTCGCGCCCGCGGGACCGCGCCCAGCACGAGCCAAATGGGAGGACGTCTATTGATTTATATATATATATTAGAGTCGTGCTGTAGCCGTCATTCGGCTATGGCGCGGATGGGAGGTGGTTAATCTAATTTTGTTATGGGGGAAGGAATATCAAACTCTGTAGAAGTGACTCTATTGTCCCTTTACCCAATATCAATGACGAAAGCAAGGAAAACATTGTTAGGATTTTTTATTTCGGCGGTTAGACAAATAATACCTAAATATTGGAAGACAACAAATACTCCTGCGTTCTCGGAATGGGTGGAGAGTTTAAACGGGATTATGCGAATGGAAAAATTAGTTGCGGAAAGTAATGATGATCAGTTAAAGTTCCAATAGGTTTGGGAGACATGACTAGCTTGTATCCATAATTAGCTTATGTAACTATTATAAGTGCAGAAGCAGGGGGAGAAGGAAGAAGGGACAGAGGTTGGAGTTGGGAGAAAGAAGAGAGATATTGTTTTGGGGGGTGGGGAGGCACCCCCCTTTTTTCTTTTTTTAGTTTTTATGATTTGTTGTTATATGTGTGTTGTATTTGTATTGATGAAAATTTGAAAATTAATAAAAAAGAGATATTGCAAAAATAAAAAAAGAAAGTACAATCATATATAAAATATTTCTGTGTATGGTCCCCATCAAGTTGAACACATTGCTAGACTATGGACAGTACATTTTTTACATATTTTAACAAGCAGTAAATGAGCTTTAAAACAACTCCCCACTGACCTCTGTAGCTGTAGACTAGGGTGACCAGACGTCCCTGGTTTCCGACTGTAGACACTGTCCCTGGACCAAGTCTGTCCCCGGTTTTGTCCCCGGATTGGATTTGAACAGGGGGCCGGGCGATTTCAAAGACAGTCTGTGCAGAATTAACCACTTGCCGACCAGCTGCCATCGTTATAAGGCGGCAGATCGGTTCTCCTGCGCAAATCGCAGTAGGTGTCTGGTGGTCTGTGCATGAGATATAGCGGGCGCACGCGAGAGCGTGCCCGCAGGTCCGGCGGACTCTATGTCCACTGGCACCTCGTGATCGTGGTGTACAGAGGCAGAACGGGGATCTGCCTATGTAAACAAGGCGGATCTCTGTTCTGCCAGATGACATGTCAGAGATCTTCTGTTCCCAGTAATCGGGAACAGCGATCTCTGTCATGTCCCTGGCAGCCCAACCCCCCTACAGTTAGAACACGCTGAGGGAACACACTTAACCCCTTAAACGCCCCCTAGTGTTAACCCCTTCCCTGCCAATTGTCGCTTTTTGTTTGTTTATAGCGCAAAAAATAAAAACCGCAGAGGTGATTAAATACCACCAAAAGAAAGCTCTATTTAAAAAAAAAAAAAGGACAAATTGTATTTGGGTACAGCATCGCATGACTGCGCAATTGTCAGTTAAAGTGACGCAGTGCCGTTTCAGAAAAAATGGCATGGTCAGGAAGTGGGTAAATTCTTCCAGGGCTGAAGTGGTTTAAAAAAAAAAAATTGAATTACACACCCTCGCTCCGCCACTCCTCCTAGCTTAGGGGGTGTATTTTTTCCATTGTATGTACCCCTTTCTGATGATCATGTGATCTTCCTCCTCTCCCCATTCTGTATACAGGCAGATCGCCATTCTGTTGGTATGGAAGACATTGATCCTGTGTTCCTGCAAAGCAGAAGCAGGGATCTATGCCTTCCCTTAGTAAAATCACCTCCCCCACAGTGAGAAAACACTTGTTAGTCACATATTTAACCCTTTGATTGCCCTAGATGTTAACCCCTTCCCAGTCAGTGTCATTAGTACAGTGACAGTGCATATTTTTAGCACTGATCACTTTATTAGTGTCACTGGTTCCCACAAAGTGTGAAAAGTGTCACTTAGTGTCCAATTTGTCTGCCACAATATCGCAGGCCCGCTATAAGTCGCTGATTGATGCCATTATTAGTAAAAAGAAAAAATGCCACAAGATTTAATTTTAAAAATCTGGTCACCTTACTGTAGGCATAATGGAGAAATTGTGGAAATGTATGAACTTTGTATGGACTTTATCACATTTATTTATTGTTATTAATCGTTGCTCACTTCATTTCACTTGATTTGTTTGTTGCACAATTGCAAATTGTGATTTACTCATATATATTTATACAGGCGGGGTCTCACATTTAAAGGCACAGTCACTTTTTAAGAGCAGCAACCCATTCATTTATTGTAATTTAATTGAATTAAATTAATTGAATTAATCAATTCTATGCTAAGCCCAGACAATTGGAAAAGGGGATGATGACCTCCAGCAAATAGAATTTCTGGTGAGGCACGTGGTGCAAGAATCCCTTATAGAGTGGAATGTAAGCTACATTAAATGTTCAACAGCCATTGCAGCATGTTGCCCCACTAGGATGACCAGGAAGAATGGGAACTGTCACATCAAAACCATCCGTCTATGAAGACCTCCGACAGTGGGGCAGAGGGAGATGAGTCTCTTTACCCTGGCGACACCTTTTGGTTAAGGCAATGAGGGGTGCATTTACATGAATATAACCTGTAGAGTCTCCTGCAAAGCATGAGAAATTCTGTAAGCACCTTGGGCTCCATTTTTCTCCAGTGCGATTTGTCATGCATTCCAATCTATGCGACTTAAAGTTGCAGTGACTCTGGAAAGGTTCATGCACTATTTCGACTTTTGATGCAGCTCTGATCCAGAGACTGTAAAGTTGGATTGTGGGGCTGCACTTAGTCGCATCAAAGTCACACTCCAGGGTCACGCTCTGAATCGTGCGACATTGGGGTCACAATAGTGGAGACGTAGCCTCAGAGAGAGTGTTCTATTCTCCCCATCATTTTGGATGAGCAATGTCGCAAGATATACCTCCCTTCTGAGCAAACATGTCGCTTTTACTTAGAAGATGCAGTGAATGGCCCGAAAGTTGGCCTGGGCTCTTGTGACTATGTTGAAAAAAGGTGAAAATGTGGATGGAGAATGTGGACCCAGTATTCAGGAGCGTTTTCAGAAACCCTATACTTCAGGACCCAGAGCTGGTGTCGGTTTCCATGGTGAGGCTCAAATTGACATCATCTGCATAGTGGTTCGGGTTATGCTCTCATCAGTTAGGGCAAGTGAGTGCTATGGCTAGGGCATGCACCTGCTGATCACGCCTCTATCAGGCATAATATAGCATTCCCTTTGAGGAAGCTTTCATCTTTTTCAAGCTGATTAGCACTGCAATCCGGACCAAAGTTGGCAAGTTAGGGCCCTGCCTCAGGACTGGTGCCTGACAGGCCGGAAGACAACAGTCTAGAGAACAAAGTTTGGAGTGTGCAAGGGTCGCACGTTTTTACAAACCAGGTCTGGATTTTAGGAAGAGCTGGTGTGGAGACCAGATTTTCCCTCAGAAGCGTGCTAGAATCTTGAACTCGGGTATCAAGAAGCTACTGAGTTTGGACCTCAGACTATTGGGACGTCAAAATGGTCTCTTGGGGACATGCATGGTCCATCAGAAGTCCGCCTCATCTCGGATTAATTTCAATGGATTTTACCTCACTCTGAGATAAAGGAAACATATACTCATGCTTTACGTAAGTCACTGGGGTTACAAAGTGCTGCCATGCCAGTCTCCAAATGCAAGAGATTTCAGGGCAGGTACTCGCCCCTCTTTATGGCCATGAAGGGGAACAGCTTGCGGAGGCCGGGTTTGGACCTTGCACACTTGAGACAATTTTCAGCAAGCAGAAGTTCAAGGTGGAAACATTGTCCCTGATTCATAGGGGGTCCAGCCAGGTGACTGGCTTGTTTCCAATAGACCTAAGATGCTTACTTTCATGTGCCCATTGAAGAAGACTTCCTTTGGTTCACTGTAGGTCAAGACCATCTCCAGCTCCAGCCATTCGGGCTTACAAAATCACCCCGTGTATTTTTAGGATCTTATTGGTTGTTATGGTCTTTATCAACACAAGGAGCATATGCCTACATAGTTATGTGGATGTCCTTCTCCTAGTGTCCCAAAACAAAGGGCAGCTGCTGGAGCCCAGAGCTCAGGTCATTTTGATGCTTCTCAAATTCGTATGGCAGCTGAATCTGGAAAGAGTCACCTGGAGCCCACTCAGTCTCCTGTATGCCTCGTGCAATATAATCAAGAGGACTATTGCCTTGACTCTGGATCCCGAGGTGCTGCAACAGAATACTCCTAGCCCTGTCTTCTTCCCACCTGCGCGCCTTTCACTGTCTAAAATGATTGGCACTATGGTGGCTACGGTTTCAAGGATCAAGTGGAAGCTGGAGAAGACGGCCCTTCTGGAAGGGGTTTCTCCAGCAGTGGGAGCCAGGAAGCAGAATTCAGGTCATCTACATAACCTCAATCATGAGAGCGAGTCCCCTGGTGGCTTCAATGGAGGAACTGGCTCATTTGCCATTCCATTGCCCCATTTCCTGGTTCACAATCACGTCCGATGCTAATGGGGGCTTGCTGCCTGTCGGGGATAGCTCAAGTCAGACGGGGCTGTCAATTTCACAGAATTGTGTTAAACATTCTGAAACTAAGGGCAGACTTCTGCACCCTACAGGCTTTTCACCATATGAGGAAGGGAGCGTCGGTGCTTTTAGATTAGTCAACACTACGGTGGTCTCCTATGTTAAAAGACAGAAGGACTCACAGCCTGTCCTCTATTATGGGAAGCAAAGCCAATTATGTCTTGGGCTCAGAAGATTCGAGCCTACACCTCAATGGCTTATGTCCCCAGAGTCCAAAATATTCTAGCAGACTTTCTTTCCAGAGTCCAATAGGACAACAACGAATGGTCTCTACATGTGGAGGTTTTCAGGCACAAATGCCCTGATTATTGGAAATGCAGTAGGACTGGTGCATTTCTTCCAGTCCTGGTCAACCTTGGGTTTCTATGAAGACTCTGAGCAGAGGTTGTGGAGGTAGTGGCAGGGATGCCTTATTGGCCAATTAGGCCATGGTTCCCCTTGCTAGCACAGTTTAGCTTCCAGAACCCAGTGCTCTTCTCCTCAGGCCAGACCTTCTGTCACTGGGTGCAATTCTACTTCCATGTCCAGCAAGATTGGAAGTCTTCGGCTTCTCCTCCAGAGTCATCTCTGCTCTCTTAAATACAAGAAGAATGAAACAAAGTTTACTGAAGAATCTGGTCAAAGTTTGCTCAAATACATGTCTGCTGCTGACAGATCATGTAGTGATCTAGAAGTTCTAAATATTCGAGGCTTCCTCCAGTCGGATTTAGATCTGGCTCTATCAGTCAGCTCCCTCGGAATTCAAGTGTCAGCTTTATGGGCCTTCACAGGTGTATCCAGGTCTAGGCATTTTTTCCTGTCCAACAATTCTTCAAGGGAGCAGCTAGGCTTAGACCTCGAAGTAAGCGGAAGTTTTCCAAATGGAGTCTCTCTCTTGTTCTCAACTCCTTCTTGGGGGATTAGAGCAGAGTGTTCTAGGGCTGTCTCCGTTAAAGGCCTCTCTGTCAAGTCTGCCTTTTTCCTGGCTATCTAATTGTGATTTTCTTTTTAAAAAATAAAAATAAAAAAAATCTAATTTTTTAAAAATTTAAATCGTATTTTATTTTTATCAAATTTATTTTAATAAAATGCTTTTGGAGTAAAAATCAATCTATAAGAGTTTTCTATTTAAGATACATTGATAATTTTGTTTATTCAGCAGGAAATGGAGCTTAGTTATCCACTTTGAGACCGAGCCTCTTTTTAGAGTTCGGTGGTTTTCAGTTAAAAACAGGTTTTTTTGCTATAAAATTACTTAGAACCCCCAAACATTATATATTTTTTTTCTAAGACCCTAGAGAATAAAATGGAGGCCATTGCAAAACTTTATGTCACACCGTATTTGCGCAGCGGTCTTACAAGCGCGATTTTTTTTGAAAAAATTCAGTTTTTTTAGTTAAAAAATAAGACAACAGTAAAGTTAGGTCAATTTTTTTCCACATTGTGAAAGATAATGTTACGCCGAGTAAAATGATACCCAACATGTTATGCTTCAAAATTGCGTCCGCTCGCGGAATGGCGACAAACTATGCACCATAAAAATCTCCATTGGCGACGTTTAAAAAATTCTACAGGTTAGCATTTTTGCGTTACAGAGGAGGTCTAGGGCTAGAATTATTGCTCTCGCTCTAACGATCGCGGCGATACCTCACATGTGTGGTTTGCACACCATTTTCATATGTGGGCGGGTCTAACGTATGCGTTCGCTTCTGCGCGCGAGCTCGCAAGGACGGTGCGCTTTAAATTTTTTGTCCCCTTTAAGAGCATTGGGCGGAAGCGACTTGTGACATAGCTTCCGCCCAGCCTTGTTATGGAGCCGGGTGAGCGGCTTCAGCCGCTCACTCGGCACACGGACACTGGAGGGGACAGACCCGATCATCTCCGCCGCTGCCGGCGGGTCCGGTAAGCGGCGGAGATGACCGGAAAGCGGCGGGAGGGGGGTGCACCTCTCCCACCGCTGATAAAAGTGATCTCGCGGCGAATCCGCCGCTAAGACCACTTTTATCTTGCAGGGAATCGCCTGCAGAAAAAATAGATACCGGGGTTATGGTAGCTATCTGCTACCATAACAACGGTATTCCACTTCAAAGTACCGCCGTCAAACGCAGTACGGCGGTCCGGAAGTGGTTAAGTAGCAGGCTGTATATTCTGCAATATTTCCATTTTTGGTAAACTCATTCAATGAATCCAAGGCCTGTTGGCCCAAATGAAACAACATCATGAGAAGACATGCTGTGATGAAAGGACGGTGTTTGAAGTTTTTTTATGTGGACCCAGCTGATATATTCAGTTTAAGTTCTTTTGTTTGTTTGTTTTTTCAAAGATATTTTGTATATGTACTTCAGTTACTAAACATTGATGGTTAAGCAAATACAAGAATATGTAATATAATGTTATTGTTTTAATTAAATAGAAGAATTTTAGTAGTTCTCCTACTATGTATGATTAACCTATTAACCTAAAATCGGTTCTGATATCGCTGTTTTACTAACCCTCAATATTCTTCTTATTATTGTTTGCAAATATTAAAGATTCTAACAACCAGCAAGAATAAGTCCTTACATTTAAAGAGCACCTGTCATGTCAGATCTATCATGGCAGCGCCTGTTAGCGGGCATCCACTCACTTGCTTCTGCTACGTCCCTCGCCTTGTTGTGTCACTGCCGCATCACCAGCCGTCCCATTAACCACTTGCCAACCAGCAGCCTTCATTATACGGTGGCAGGTCAGCTCTCCTGCGCAAATCGCTGTAGCTGTACGGCGGCTCACGCAGGCGCTGTCGCGGGCCGTTGCGCACCACTGGCAGCGTGCACTCGAGCCTGCTGCATGCTGCGGGAGCATGCCCACGGGTTGGGCAGACTCAATGTCCGCCGGCGACCCATGATCGCCTAGTAAACAAGGCGGATCCCTGTTCTGACAGTGGATATGAAAGAGATTTTCTGTTCCCAGTGATCAGGAATGGTGATCTCTGTCATGACCCAGTAAGCCCCTCCCCCTACAGTTAGAAACACCTCCCAGGGAATACATTTAACCCTTGATTGCCCCCTAGTGTTAACCCCTTCCCCGCCAGTGTCATTTATACATTAATCCCTGCATTTTTATAGCACAGATCAATGTAATAATGCCACTGGTCCCCAAATAGTGTCATTTGGGGTCAGATTTGTCCACCGCAATGTCGCAGTCCCGATAAAAATCACAGATCGCCACCATTACCAGTAAAAACAATAAAATATAAATAAAAGTCCCTGAATCTTTCCCCTATTTTGTAGAAGCTATAACTTTTGTGCAAACCAATTAATATATGTTTATTGCGATTTTTTTTACCAAATATATGTAGAAGAATATATATCGGCCTAAACTGATTAATTATTAGTATTTTTATATATATTTTTTGGATATGTATTATAGCAAAAAGTAAAAAACAAGTTGTTTTTTTTTTTCAAAATTGTCGCTTTTGTTTGTTTATAGCGCAAAAAATAAAAACCGCAGAGGTGATCAAATACACCAAAAGAAAGCTCTATTTGTGGGAAAATAAGGACATCAATTTTGTTTGGGTACAACGTCGCACGACCGCGCAATTGTCAGTTAAAGTGATGCAGTGCTGCATCGCAAAAAATGGCCTGATCATTTAGGGGGCAAATCCTTCCGGGCTGAAGTGGTTAAAGTGAATGGGACTGAGGAGGAGCCGCTGCGAGACAGAGATGACAGGTGCTCTTTAAAATTGATGATTTAAATCAAGCCTTTTTAGTGGTTTAACTCACGATTTAAACCGACTTGATTTAAATCAAATCCACCCTGCATGATTGTGTATGCATTTTGTAAAGCTCTATATGAACTGTTGGTGTTATATCAATCCTGAATAACAATAATAATAACAATAAAAATAACTATAATAATAATAATATGGATTTAATAGTTTTCAGTTCCAGCAGACGGTAATGATTTGTGGCTTTTAGGATGTATTTGCTATTACTACGTTGCTGATCATTAGGAAGCAGTAGCAGGATGACATCTAGTGGTTGTTTTAGTTACATAGTTACATATAGTTACATAGTTAGTCAGGTTGAAAAAAGACACAAGTCCATCCAGTTCAACCAAAAAAAAAAAAAAAAAATATATATACACATATACACATACAACCAAATAATCCCATATACAATCCTTAACCCAGTTGCTACATCCCTTGCAGTTTATTGCATTGTAGGCAGTTATGAATGACCTCCACAGTGTAATATTTCTACCCGGCTATAAAAGCATTTTTTTCAGATAATTGACATCCAACCTAAAAAAAGAAAAATTTGGTTGGATGGAGGTTGGACTTGTTTTTATAAAAGCCTAAGGCTCCATTCATGCCTGAGCATAACGACGTACTGTGTTTTTGTCATGAGCTCTTTTTAAGCTTTTTTGCAGCTTTTTACAAAGCTTTTTTTTAAAAGCGTGTTAGAAACATATTACAAGCATTTTACAGCTTCAAGTGTTTTTGTTTAGCCAATAAAAAGCACTAGGGGAAGGAGAGGGACAGGAAATTAGGGGTGGAGAGCTGATATTTGAGCAGAAAACACTCATACAACGCTCAAGTCAGGTATTTCTATAGAAGTCTGTGGGGCCAAAAAACGGAAAATTGTATACTCACCTTTCCGTAATTTTCCTTTCCTGGTGCATCTTCATGGCAGCATACACATGGGTTGTGGCTCCGCCCCCACAACATGATAGGACTGGTTAACTATAAATCAAAGACAGACCCGGCTCACTGCATTCTCTGTAACTCTCACCAATTTGGGCGGGAATCTGTATGCTGCCATGAAGATGCACCAGGAAAGGAAAATTACGGAAAGGTGAGTATACAATTTTCCGTTTTCCTGGTGCATCATGGCAGCATACACATGGGACCTAACTCGCCATATGGGAGGGTGCAAGAAAAATTTTGTAATGATCAGAAGCGCAATTATGCACCATGAATTTTCCAAATTTTACTGTCATGAGCCGGGTTCACTTAAAGTGTAATAAAGGTGTTTCCTGGAAGGACCATATTG
>BLSH010198231.1:107280-117687 GCA_018402905.1 Glandirana rugosa
TACGTCTGCCTCAAGATAGCGGCCGAATACTTACCGTGGAAGTTGAACGGTGGACGCAACGAAAACAAAGTTCAGACCCTCCACGTTGTGGTCTGGAGGTGGCAAGTTGAGGGTGCCATTCATAAGCCGGCGATAGAACTCCGTCTGCATGATGACGCCACCATCAGAGTTCCGGCCATTCTTCCCCACATCCAAGTAGATATATTCATAGTTTGCAGACACTATGGCCAGCATCACAATGCTGCAAAACCCCGTATAATTAAAGTAATAAGAGCCCGAGTTGGGTGGTGGTACAATCCAAACATGTTTACCATCAATGGCACCCCCGCAGTTTGGAAAATTCCATTGCTGCATGAACTGTGCAGCAACTTCCTGCCACTGCTGGGGATTGGAAGGAAACTGTAAATAAAAAAAAAAAAAAAAAATTATACTTTGCCAAACAAAAATGTTATCCTACATACAAATGCAAGAGCAACATAAGGCTAGACTTCCATTCCCAGCTCAGTCAAGATTTAAAGACATGGGAGAAACACAACCTACAGAAAATAGACTTGGCTAATTACACTTTTCCAAACCTATTCAAACAAAAGAGATCACATGAGATAAAATAAGTAGAAAATCAAGCAGGCCTTGCACTACATGTTTTGGGAAAATAATAGGGAAATGTCACCAGCAAAAGATGGAGAGTGTGTATAGGAGATGACATTTCTGGAGATACAGTAGTTTGAAATGATGTAACTTTTTGGGAGCATGGGGCTTAGGTTTCACATAATAAGAACACCTCAAGCACTCTGCCTGGTTGCAAAGCAAAAATTTATGTGGCAAAAGTGTGTGTTTTGTGAGGGGGGGATGCCTAAACTGCATCTGACATAAATAATTGTGGCATTAGCAGGCTGAGTGGGCAGTGCAGCCATCCTAAATTTGGGAGCCCCTTACACAGCTTTAAACCTGCCCCACCTTCTGACCACCAACCTTACCCAGGACCGACACACTGGGCCATTCCACCACATCTGCCCACTGGCCAGGGGTGTACACATGTTGCAGCCCCAGTTGGAACAATACACTCTGTCACACTTGAGAGATGTAGCCTGCCAAGCATGACCCAGCAAAGTGTGCAATGCTTTCTAGTGTGAAATCCAAGGGCTTCCAAAAGCAGTGCACAGGCAACACAGACTCACTCAATGCTTGCAATAAGACCTTGTGTCAAAGCATAGGTGCTGCAGGTCACAAATTTGAACCAGTTGTGTTCCAGGGGGGCCTTACCTAGTGGGGAAAGTTCGTTAATTTTGTCGCCTAGGGTTCAGGAGAATGGTCTCCCCAAACTGGATGCCCCCCCTCCCATAGACTCCAATGTTAAAGACTGCTAAAGTCTTTGTTGTAAGGGCCCCTTGAGACACTGGGGCCCCTTACAACAGTACTGCCTGTATCCCCTGATGGCAGCCCTCTGATAGAGTGGCCACATCATCCCTTTAATCCAGGACACATAGTAATTACACAGGTTCTGTGGCTGATTAAGGTGGTAATTAAACTCAATTGGTGCCTTATCTGCATGAAATCAGCCTCAGAACCTGTGTAATTCATATGTGTCCTGGATTAAAGGGATGATGTGGCAACCCTACCCTCTGAGTGTGTATGGACACTGGACAACATGCTGGGGAGGCGTGTAGAGGAAAAAAAGGAGGTGAAAAAAGCTTAGAGCATGCATGAGGCCAAAGAAGACATTCACAGCATATTGTAATGTTACTAATTAGGTATTGGCAAAAAGGGCAAATACTATATTATCAAACATAAACACATAAAATATGGTATTAACATGAAACATACCTTAATATAGTCCTTCTGCAGCACCTGAATGATGGCTGAACATGTCTCGGGAATTATCACTCCAAGAGCCTGGGGGGAGATGCCTGTGGTGAACTTCAGGTCCTGCAGGCTTCTTCCTGTCGCCAGGTAGCGCAGGGTAGCAATGAGCCTTTGCTCAGGGGTGATAGCAAGGCGCATGCATGTGTTCTCCTTCTGGATATAGGGGGACACCAATGCTAAGAGGTGGCTAAAGCAGGGGTCCGTTACCCGGAAATAATTCCTGAGATCATCAGGATTATTCTCCTGGAGCTCCCTGACCAAACCCATATGACCAAATTGATCACGTTTAAGCAACCAATTCATGGTCCAGCAACTCCTCTCTCTCCTTCTCCTACGTTGGCTTCGGGTCCAAGCCTGAACTCCTAGGCCAACAGCAGCGAGATTTCTCTCTCGAGAAGGCAACATCGTTGACGAACGAGCGTCCAGAAACGAGCCAAAGAACGATCCAAAGAACGATCTGAAGAATGATCTGAAAGTTGCGAATCAACACACACCATACTTCAACTAACAGGAAATTAGATGAAGGAGCCCAAAGGGTGGCGCCACCATACCAGCACTTCCTCTTTATACGCAAGTATAGTTTGTACAACCATCAGGTGCACATCAGTATACTACATACAACTGCCAACGTACGATTCAACACGGTCGTACGTGCAATCGTCGAACCGTGTGTACGAGGCTTTAGAGTGAATGCTCCTATCTCAAACCATGGAAGCCAACGCCTCTCTTTATGGGAGACCAGAGGACACATCCCATGGATCAGGTGGACACTTATTGAGGTAGAGTTAAAGGGGGGAGGGTTGGAGTGGAGAGGATGGGGGAGGTTTGGGGTGCAGAGGGTTTTAGGAGACAAAGGTGTACTGACTGGGTGGATAAAGATGCAGGTTGCATGTAGGGCAGCCCATTCACTTCAATGGGCTGCTTTATGCACTAGAAATGCAGAAGAAAGTCCCTAACCTTTTATTAAAATCACACTGTGCCACAATATGTGAGAGTGTCATTAGCAATTGATGTACTGCTGTGTATCTGCTAAAGGGCGACATGGCTCTGTGGTGTCAGGAAAGCGACTTTGCCTTCCCCAGTCCATGGTGTGCAGGCAGTGAGGTGATGATGTGCTGTAACCTCTAGCAACCAATCAGTGAGCAGTATTGATGTACAGTAACCTCTGGCAACCAATCAACAAGCAGAAATCATGTGCTGTAAGTTATAGCAACCAGTCAGTAAGCAGTAATGATATACTGTAACCTCTGATAACCAATAGCAATTGATGCTTGATCTGATTCAGTAAACTGACTTTGAGTCTAGCTGCTATTTATTGTAGTTTTCAGAGCAGGTGGAGAGTGAAATTGCATGGGGGGAGGGGGGGTGCAAGAAAGTGTTTGCCCAGGGTCCAATCAATATAAAAGACGGCCCTGTATAGATCTATCTTAGTGGCAATGTAAGCTGCCACCAAAAATGTAACATATTGCAGATTACCAAATATTAGATGTGGGGGCTACATTCGCTTTCTTTTTTACGCTTTTTTTATTTTCATCTGGTGATCCGGCCAATACATTTGTTATTTTTCCCCTTCCATTAACAAACCAAGCTATCCAGCAAAAGTGGCAGTTAGAGGTTTAGGACAAACCATTTACCACGACAGGGGTGCATACATTGACCAGTTTTTATTTAGTAATGTACAATCTTTATCCCAAAATTAATAAAACTGTTGCTGTAACTGCTTATAAAGTATTATCTGGAGTTTGGCGTTAATTTATTTGCCAATTCTATCTAAATCTGCTAATCTAATCTTTTCCCCAGACTGACAATGCTGCTGTCCAAATGTGTCTCTGTTTCTCCTTCACCCAGAGTGGGGGTGCTCTAATACAAGAGGTGTGTTACTGGTCAGATCACCAGGTGAAAACAGAGGGGGAAAAGCCTAAAAAAATAAAACAAATGCAGCCATCACATCTAATGATTAGTAATCTGAGATAAATTAGAAATTTCCAGTTATATTCTGATTTTCATTATTTTGGAGATAATTTACATAGTAAGTTTAAAAAGTTTAAAAAAACTCTCACATTGACCCCATAGATCCCAGATTGTGACATATTATTTGCTCATTACAGATGACTATTATTGTTTTTTTTTTAACTTTGGTCTCTTTGCTCTGCCCGATATTCTTGTGTATACGATGTGCTCTATACATTACAAATAAATGGATCCTGGTAGTGAGAACTTCGAAATTGCTCCACCATTGGGGTGTAAAATCCATAAAAATGTCTCTGTGGACAAATCCCCATCTTTTATTCTGTGACATGAATACACAGAGGGGGTTATTTACTAAGACTGGAGAGTGCAAACTCTGGTGCAGCTCTGCATAGAAACCAATTAGCTTCCAGATTTTATTGTCAAAGCTTAATTGAACAAACTTAACCACTTCAGCCCCGGAAGGATTTCACACATTAGAACAGAGCACTTTTTGCGATTCTGCACTGCGTCGCTTTAACTGATAATTGCGCGGTCGTGCGACGTTGTGCCCAAACAAAATTTGCATCTTTTTTCCCCACAAATAGAGCTTTCCTTTGGTGGTATTTGATCCCTTCTGCGTCATTTCTGATCGCCGCTATAAACAAAAAAAAGCGACAATTTTGCAAAAAAAAAACCCCTATATTTCTTAATTTTTGTTAAAATACAAATCAAAAAAAAAAAAACACTATTTATTCATCGGTTTTGGACGATTTATATTCTTCCTCATATTTTTGGTAAAAAAATTGCAATCGGCGTTTATTGATTGGTTTGCACAAAATTTGCAGCATTTATAAACCATGAGAATTAATTTCTGGCATTTTTACAATTTTTTTTTTCACTAGTAATGGCGGCAATCTGCGATTTTTATCAGGACTGCGACATTGGGGTGGACATGTCGGACATTTTTGACACTTTTTGGGACCAATGATATTTATAGAGCGATCGGAAATTTAAATGTCCACTGTATCACTGTGTGAGAGGGAACTGAGCAGCCTGCTGACAGTAATAACTTTCATCATCTTCTTCAGTCACAGCAGTAATTGTCAGAGTGTAAGAAGATCCATCACTACTACCAGTGACCCGGTCTGGGACTCCTGTGTTTGCACCATAGATGAGAAGTGATGGAGACTTTCCTGATTTCTGTTGGTACCAGGCTATAACATTCCAAGTGGCAGCACTGGATGTACATGTGATGGTGATTGTCTGTCCCGGGGACACAGAGATACATACTTGCCAACAGTCCCTATTTTCCCGGGACATTCCAGGGATTTAGACCTTTTTCCCGGCCTTAAGGTTCCCCAAGAAATGTCCTGGGAAATAGGCTTTTTCCTGATTTTCCGCCGCAGGCCGCTAGAGGTCCGTGGCTGCCGGCACTTAGAAAGTCTCCACCGCCATTTTGAAGAAGACCAGAGCTCGTGGAGCGAGGAAAAAATAAGAGGTGGAGCCCGGGCGGCAATGAAAGCGGCTGCCCCATTGGCAGCCGCTTTCATTTATGGTCTCTCAGTCGAGTTCTGTAGGCTACACAATCATGGGTTTTCAATATTGAACCTTTTTCCAATATTCTAATTTTCTGAGATACTGAATTTGGGATTTTCCTTAGTCGTCAGTTATAATCATCAAAATTAAAAGAAATAAACATTTGACATATATTAGTCTTTGTAATATGAATGAATATAATATACAAGTTTAATTTTTCGAATGGAATTAGTGAAATAAATCAACTTGTTGATGATATTCTAATTATATGACCAGCACCTGTATAGGTAGACAAACAGACAGATAGATAGATAGACAGACAGACAGACAGACAGACAGGTTAAACAATAAAATATGCAGACTCCACCACATTACAACTATTTCATAACTATTTGCTTTATTTAATAGAAATTGGATCTAGTCAGTCTAATGCACAGATCTTATAGTGGCTGTACATGTAACAATCTGATCAAATTATTCTTCACTGGACTATAAGATTGAATCTATGAATTATAAAAAAAACACATACTATACAGGGTCATCAATTAATTTTGTGCAAAACAAATCAGTTTATTTGTTTTATTTTATTAGAAATTATTCTAACCAGTTTGAACAGAAAATCATGTAGGAAAGTAGATAATTCAATATGATTTATGATGCATTGAAGGAAATTTTCAATATTCCAATTATATTTCTGATCAGACAATAAATCTGTTGAAAGTGCAATCATATATAAAATCTTTCTGTCTATGATCACCATCAAGTTAAACATATGGCTAGACTATGGACAGTCAATTGTGTACATTTTCTTAACAAGCCATAAATGAGTTTTAAATCAACTTCCCACTGACCTCTGTAGCTGTAGATACCATGGAGAAATTAATCCTCAAAGTTAACAACAGAAACACTAATGTCTGGGAAGTTGTTTTATCAGCAGCTCTGCTCTCCCTGCTCCCCTCTTTACTGCTAGTGACTGCTAACACAGAGACATTTATTACCCCCCGCTAATCTCTGACACTTTTTACTCCTGCTGACCACAATCCGGCCCTCACACCTGTGTTGCCAACTTCCCGTATTTTTATGGACAGCTCGTAAAAACAGGGCACTTTTTCTCCTGTCTGTAAATGTCTGTAGCAGGAGGAAATGTCAGCAAAAATGTCTGTCGCCGGCTCGGCTCCGAACTGAGCATGCACAGTTTCCAGAGATGCCCAAATCAATCAGATCGGATCCTGTATTCACTCCGCGCCAGGGGGGGGTTACTGGCAGAGCAGACTGTGCTGTGCGCCTACTCGAGGCGAGTGAAGATGTCATGCAGCATTCCCGCCATATCACACCAGGAGCCGAGCAGAAGGCTGTTGTGAGTGGGAGACTGTGCTGCTACACACTGCAAGTGCTCCACTGTAGGGTGCCGTTTTATTATAATTTATTATCATTTATGGAGCATTTATTTAGGTTTCATTCCTGGTAGAATGTCATCTGTTGACTTCATGGCTCTGAAGTCTGGTAAGAGATGAAAGGTATATAGTGTAAGTAATTTCTGCGCTTAGGGTCCTGGGTATGCTTAAATTGTGATAGTAAGACTGCTGCTCTCCCAATTTTCCGCAATGGAAAGAGTAATTAATATGTGGAAGAGGAGATGGCGCTGTCTTAATGCAAGCTGGTCTAGTGTTTTAAATCTTTCTAAGGTGACAACCTGTGCAATATGTGTATAACCATAGGTGGCGCTATCTTAATAAGAAACCAGTGATCAATGTAAAGTGGCAAATAGTGCAATAAATATAAACATAGGATATTCTCCACCTAAAAACATATATACCAAGTGCATAATACAAAAATCCAGGATAGTGCAAAAGTGTAAAAGGATAAAAAGTATGTATAAGTAAAACACTTATTGATTTGTAGCTTTTCAGAACAGTTTTTAAGATAAAAACTTTAAAATAGATATAGTCTCTAGAAATTATGTGTATTCCACAGTCTATATTCAGGTGACTTTAGTGACATTCCATCGGTGTTTCTCCAAAAATTGTGACTTCCACACGTGCTCCCCCTGTGTGTCCCCACTCACCAGAGCCACACACCCCTGCAGGGGTAATGCGCGTGTAGCAGAGCCAGCTGCAAAACTACGATCCAGGATCGGCCTGTGTATGTTCCGTAGGGTAACACTCATCCTCCCGTATCCTGTCCGCATCTGCTAACCACCTCCTGTATCCTGTCCACAGCAGCTAACCACCTCCCATATCCTGTCCGCATCTGCTAACCACCTCTCGTATCCTGTCCACAGCAGCTAACCACCTCCCGTATCCTGTCTGCATCTGCTAACCACCTCCCATATCCTGTCCGCATCTGCTAACCACCTCCCATATCCTGTCCGCATCTGCTAACCACCTCTCGTATCCTGTCCACAGCAGCTAACCACCTCCCGTATCCTGTCCGCATCTGCTAACCACCTCCCATATCCTGTCCGCATCCGCTAACCACCTCCCGTATCCTGTCCGCAGCCGCTAACCACCTCCCGTATCCTGTCCACAGCAGCTAACCACCTCCTGTATCCTGTCCGCATCTGCTAACCACCTCCCATATCCTGTCCGCATCTGCTAACCACCTCTCGTATCCTGTCCACAGCCGCTAACCACCTCCTGTATCCTGTCTGCATCTGCTAACCACCTCCCATATCCTGTCCGCATCTGCTAACCACCTCTCGTATCCTGTCCACAGCCCCTAACCACCTCCCATATCCTGTCCGCATCTGCTAACCACCTCCCCTATCCTGTCCGCATCTGCTAACCACCTCCCATATCCTGTCCGCATCTGCTAACCACCTCTCGTATCCTGTCCACAGCAGCTAACCACCTCCCATATCCTGTCCGCATCTGCTAACCACCTCCTGTATCCTTTCCGCAGCAGCTAACCATCTCCCATATCGTATCCACATCCGCTAACCATCTGCCGTATCCTGTCCACATCCGCTAACCATCTGCTGCATCCTGTCCACATCCGCTAACCATCTGCCGTATCCTGTCCACATCTGCTAACCATCTGCTGTATCCTGTCCACATCCGCTAACCATCTGCCGTATCCTGTCCACATCCGCTAACCATCTGCCGTATCCTGTCCACATCCGCTAACCATCTGCCGTATCCTGTCTGCATCTGCTCACTACCTTCTCGTGTCCTGTCCGCAGCTGCTAACCTCCTCCCATATCTGAAGTCTCGGACCATCTCTTGTATCATTGTCTGCAGTCTCTGACCATTTCCTGTACTATGTCTGCAGTCTCTGACCATCGCCTGTAGCATGGCTGCAGTCTTTTACCATCTCTCCATCTGCGGCCCCTTGTTGTGATATCATCACAGCAGAGCAGTCTTCTGGAGCCAGAGAGGACCCTAACAACTGGAAAGCCAATAGCCAGTGTCATCATCTCCCAGTCAGTGACATAATTGTATTATTTTATAGGTGATTAATAATGGAATGATCAGCTAGAGAGGGGTATGCCTTGTAGGGGAGGGCTTCCTAGGCCAGACTTAGTATTTAGGAGATCCAAAAGATAACATAAACATTTTCAATATTCTGTACTAAGCAAGCATTCAGTTTCCCCTGAAAACATTTTCACATAATACAGCCTCACGGGGGGTGGGGGTGGAGGGGGGGGGGGTATTTGGCAGATCAGTCACTATTTCTATACACATTTGCAAATGGCATGTGATAATATAATCTCTTTATCTCAGTCAGGCAGTGTCAGTTTTTACATGGATCAATGCAGAGCAGCCAGTGACAGATCAACAGTGCCCATCATTTGGCACATGTGCAGTGAAGAAGCGGCCTCAGTTCAGTTTCTTCAGTGACATCGTGCCGCGATGCACGGGAGTGATGTCACGCGACTCTGGCCAGTCACAGTGCCAGAGTTTGTGGCCCCGGGAGGGAAGAGGGGCGAAGATGGACGCCTCCTTCTGTGGGGACAGCGCGGGCATCGATGGCAGATAAGTGGCACATAATAGGCTAGTATGTGATGCATACTAGCCTATTATGCTTCTACATTGCAGATGAATAAGAGGAAGTAAACTCATCAGAGTTTGCATCAGGGTTTGCGTCCTCTTTAATTGTAGTTATAATGAATGATTTCTGCATTGCAATATTTCTGCCCGACTTTAGAAGCACTTGTTTCAGATAAATGATATCCTACCTATAAAAGTGCTCTTACCTAAAAAAAAAATGTGTTTTGTTCTTGTGTACCCTTAAAGCAGAACTAAAGCTAGAAAAAAATGCCAGCAGGTTGGACTTTTTGGTAAAAGCATAATAGTCTGTGTTAGGGTTGTCCCGATACCGATACTAGTATCGGTATCGGGGCCGATACTGAGCATTTGCCCGAGTACTTGTACTAGGGCAAAATGCTCCGATGCTTGCACCGATACTTGGGCAAGCAGGGGATGATCAATGCAGCGCTGGAGGGGGATTTACAATCACTGATCTCCCGACTCCCTGTATATATTTCATTAAAGCAACTCACAGCCGCTTCTCCTCCCACGGCTTTCAGCTGCTAGAATGAAATATATACAGGGAGTCGGGAGATCAGTGATTGTTAACTCCCGCTGCACCAATCACCCCCCTTGACGGTCCCTGTATCCTTCTCCAGTCCCCCTGTGTCCTCTGATCCCCCTCATTGCTCTGATCCCCCACATTGCTCCGATCCCCCTCTGTGTCCGACGGGTCCCCCTCTGATCGGTCCCTCTCTTCATGCTCCTCCAGTCCCCCTTGTCCTCGATCTGTCAGGATGGAGAGCGGAGGAAAGAGCCGGTAAATCTGTAATTTATCGGCTCTTTCCTTTTCTGAATGGACACTCAGTGATCACTGACTGTCCATTCATGAATGTCACTGAGAATCATAAACTGTGCTTACGATGCTTCAGTTTATGAATGGGGAGGAGCCGCTGTCTCCTCTCCATTCATCTTCAATGCAGCTGAGGCTTCTGAGAAAGGGACTGGGGAATCTCCATCCTCAGCCCCCTTCTCCCTGTCTCAAAAGAGAGATGTCAGGGGTTTAAGACCCCCTTATATCTCACCAAAG